>JAODAC010042470.1:0-11535 GCA_027575185.1 Mimaenictus wilsoni | reverse complement strand
AGTTAGTTCGTAAGAATTTTGTCAAATAAAGTTTAGCCACATTTTTACTCCCGAAACATCTACTTCTCTCTTCAACATCCTCAACAATTTGCATCGGACGGGTTGTCCACGAATCCTGCTAAAAATAAAAGATTCGTGTTAATTCGCGGGTTGATGTTGCTGTTCGCAACAACTAGGTTCGAAACATTTGAATCATGAAACAGCAAATAAATAAACAATTGTAAACGAATATCTTTATTTTGGAGTAACTATAGCCGATTTCTTTCACATATAATTTATAGAATACATTTACCAGCTGATCTTAAGAAATATACATAGAAAAGAAACGTTAAATTTCCCTCAACGAATCCGAAAGAAAATAAAAATAAAACAAGTTCAGTCTTCGCATCTGTTTTCAACAGCTCAACAATATCATATTTCATGAGACCCAAGCGCAATGTTCAAAACATTGCATTCACCACCTTCCAACCGAGTAAAGTACCTCTTTACGTAACAACCAAAATGCAATCAATTTCTTTGTAAACAGGAAGACCAATATATAAACATGAAGACGGGGTTTCTGTTTCCTCTTATACATTAACAATGATATTGACAATAAAATTTTCCCTCCCGCCATCTTGAATAATAGCGGTCGCATTGGTCATATCAAAACCGATAGCAAATATCAAAAAAGAACAACATGCACCACCATGGATTGATTTCGCTGATTGCTCTCATTATTGCATGCTTTTTTTCTTTGGGGTGATAACGTTTTTCATTTGACACACATTAGCTTTCCAATTATATAGGACATATACAATGAAGAAGACATGATGAATGGAAGTAGTCGTAATGCTAAAAAATGTACATTTTCCCGGCCCCCGAAAATACCTACGAGAGATATAAACGCTCGGAAGGTGATTTCATCTTAAATGACAAAATTCCAAATGTATGTTCTGTACAAATTCAAATAGACTGTGTTTCGTTTGTATCTTCAAGTCGCTTGTTTTACCTCCCTGGTATGAATATAAATGCTATCATATTTTGTGCACAATTGTGCGTACATAACACATATAACTAGATTGTAATGTTCTCCACAATTGCTAAATAAAGCTAAATAAGGCAACTTTTAACATATGTTAAAGTTAAAAAAAAAGTTTAAAAAGGATAAGAAAATTTTAGAAAGGTTTAAAAAGTAAGTAATCATACGTCCTGTGTTTTACGGTTATATGTCATCCAAATAAACTTGTACGTCATCAGATTACGTTAAAAATATCAAGTATATGATGTAACAATGAAGAAAAATAATTCTAGAGGACATTACAACCTATATTAGTAGTAATCTATTCGATGTGCTTCTTTTAACAGCAGCCATGTAAAATGCTGCCATATCTGCCCCCATTTTAACCCGCCACCTCTTGTGGTAACAAAATGTACCTACAGCGCACTGGTGAATTCCGCTACTTAACAGTAGCAACAATCTACGTAAAGCTGCAAAAATCTGGTGTAGACTTTCATGTTTTGGTTTTTGGTTGATATATCATATGTTTAGTTGGAAGTATTTGGGAGTGGTGCAGGGAGGTGTGTAGGATATGGTACTGGGGAGATTGTTACGTGAAATGGCTACCGATTTACAGCCGAATATTGGGCGTCGTCGTCGAGTGCAGGTGAGCTGGTCAGTCGTGGTGGTTGGAAACGCTGTTTGTGATCGGGCTCGCCTGCTTGAGGACGCTCGCGATGCTGCCGTTCGCCGCCGAGAGGCGGTTAGCGTCGCCCGGTTGGGCGCGTGGGACCACGCGAGGCACGAGGAATAAAGCTAACAATGCTACAATGTGAAGGCACAGGTACATATGTCTGAAAGAAAGGCATAATCAAAATCTCGGAAGAATCTTGCTTGGGGAAATGCAACTGTGGTAAATTTATCATATCAGGGGCCTTTAGAAAAGTCCCATTTTGGGATGCCCAATCTTTTTGGGACCCAAAAAGATCATGGGAATGAAAAATCACAGGATGTCTGATGTTCCACAGAATGTCTAGATATCTAAAGAACTCACAAGTATAATTTGACACCGATCCAGAATTCCAATAGGACGAACGTAAACGTGATGTAAGACATGACGAATCTCGTTGTGATGAACGTAAGGACGTCGTAGGCGAATTTCAATTCGCCGATGCCAGTGAAATAGTTGCGAATTGTGCGTCGCATCTGCAAAACGCAGAAAGTTGGTTAATTTGTGTCTGTATGGAACAGTGCGAACGTGTGCAAAGTGGTACAGTTAACAAATTAGCACACTGGGGATTGGCAGGCGGAATATAGTGTAAAACATTTCCTTTGTTTATTTTCAGAGAGGAAGAAGAGGGTGGGCTAATTAAAAGTTATCTTTCACGCGTAGAAAATAAGCGAAGTGTAGTATATCATAACAGACGAAAACAAGAACAAGTTGAATCCCAAATAGGTAGTACATGTGCGGCTATAATTGAAAACAATTGAAAATGTTCAAAGTTATAATACAGGTGAAACAGACCTAAATACAAAATTTTGTTAATTGTAAGAAAAAATAGTCGGAAATTAATAAAAATTTGCCAAAAAGCGTAATATACTTTGTTTATATAGAATCATAAAAACAATAAGTTCTTTAAGTAGAAATTCCTGTTATTATATGAAATAATAAGTTATAAAAGGCACAATAAGAAACTTACCGCTCTGGCAGCTAGTGTGAATAGTGCTCCATTGGCGAATGTGAGATAATAGCCCGGATAGAAACCATGCCACAAAGCCGACAGTGCGTAAGTCAAAATTGTCGCGTGCTTATCCACTCGTTCGTAGACGACCATACGCAGCCACTGATTGGTCCCGATATTCCATGCCTCAATACTCTCCTTCAAACTCAACCCAAACTGCAAATAAAGCAGTTTTTATGGACCATTTCACGTCTCTTTCCAATTTACCCTCTGCTACTCTCTAATATATTGTACAACGAGCATGGGATGGTACCCGCTTCCTCAGGAGTCTGAGAAAAAACTCATACTGGTGGGGAAAGGGCATTCCATGCGGGTTGTCCACTATACTTTTTTCTACGACTTGTGTGAAAATAATTTCTTAATCAATAACGATACTGAAATATGTACATTATGCAACAGAAATAGACAAAAAGTGCTGTGACAATAACTTCTCGAAATATAAAAAATATGATTTTGGAAATTATATAGATTTTGAATATTTATTCATGATAAATAATGGTTAGATAATGATATAAAAGTCGTAATATATTAATGACAACTGAGAAACACAGTAGTCTTGCTGTTCACGGCAACAAACACCTTTTTCTCAATGATTTCATCCCAGCGAATTGTGGCATCTCCGATATCTTGAAAATAGTCATTAAGTTTAATAGCCGTTTTAAAGAACCTCTTTGCCAAAATGTGTTTGTTGCAAATAAGGTGGAGGAAAACTGGATCGTACACGGTTTTCAGATCTTTTATAGTCAAATGTGCTCTAGCTTCTTGGTTAGTTAAAAGAATGCAGTTCCAAGGTGACCATGGCAAATCCCTGAAGAAACGACACAAACGGAGTTGGTAGATGTCATCTACCTCACTTATTGCCGAATGTGACTGCCAAATCTGGGTGATAATGTGATAGATATCATTATCAGTCAGTACGAAAGCGATACTGCAGTGTGAAGACTTTCTTCGCTCCTCCCGCCTGATCAACTTCAGTATAAAGCGATAAGGTTGTATATCAATCCAAGGCTCTTTGATAATATCACTGAACGCACAGTTCCTGCATACAGTCAACGCTTTCTCACGATGTCCTACATTGAACTTGTCGTTTGTCCTAAACGACTTACAACTCTGGCAATAGAAGAGGTTGTTCTTCATGAGCTTCTCCTTAACTCTATGGAACCGCACCGCAATGTTCTTATTGCAATCCTTCATTCTATAGTGTTTCATAATGCAAGCCTCAATTCGTTTGTGGAGATCCTCGATATCATCAAGTAAACCGCGACCAATAAGAAGACAAGCTCGGTCGATAAGACTAATAATCTCAAAGCCACTCTCACAGTAAATATGATCCATAAGAGAGAGTTTAACATCCATGTAGGCCTGCAACCTTCCTTCTATTCCAGTGGTATTATCACAAACCC
This sequence comes from Mimaenictus wilsoni, assembly GCA_027575185.1. Lineage (NCBI taxonomy): Eukaryota > Metazoa > Arthropoda > Insecta > Coleoptera > Staphylinidae > Mimaenictus > Mimaenictus wilsoni. The sequence continues at coordinate 7,411 of JAODAC010042470.1, read as the reverse complement.
TTCGAAATAACTCGACATACTCTCTACCAGCTTGGGTCTCAAGAGTATCCATTTCAATATAAAGATTCTTATAGTCGCTGTTCCAAGATAGGGGAGTACTGATCGTTTTTAAAAACTCAAGATCTCTCTTTACCCTGCGATCTTCATTTATAAGTCTCTTCTGATTTTCGATGGACATCATCATGTCAATTTCCTTCTCGAGAAGGAGGTACATCTGAGCAATTTTGGAAGGACCACATGCCATTTTCTTAATCTGAGCTACTTGTGTAGCTTTCCAGTTTTGAAGCATATGGTACAACATGAAAAAGTCAGCTTTGGTCCGAGGGAAGATCTTACCAATCAATTCTTGGTTCTTCCTCTCCGCATCTAACTGTTCCAGATACGCCAATTCCTCCTCCTCCAAATGCACCCGCTTCCAATATTCCTCCAGGAGGAGTTTTAAAGCTTTTCGGAGCTTCCAAGCACGGAAATACCTTTGAATCACTCGAACTGCTGCCTCTATATCTATCCTTGCTGCCATTTCATCAGCAGTTTCAAATGGTCCCGGTGTTAAAAAACGATCCGTCACATTGGGAATGTAAACATCCTGTCGAGACATCTGAGTTCCACGAGAGTACATTGTATCCACTTTCTGATTCTTCATCTTATAAGTTTGGGTATTTCTGTGGGTCTTCTCTTTTGCATTCTCTGGAATGAAAGGTCCTGTCTGCGAATACCCATTGTGGTAGATTATATTCGTAATACGATCCCGATATCCTCCAAGGAAAGGTTTCAAGATTGACTTATTCTCAATTTCAACAACTATATCCTCGCACGTGCAATCATCATATACCACAGTAACAGTGATAATATCCGGAATTACAAAAGTCTTGTACGCATTCCTCGCTGAAATGTACTCCCTGGGATCGGTCGATTGCAGATCAAGGTTCATAATATAGTGCTTATCATAGCTCTGATCAATCAAAATCTGATCATTCTGGAGGACTTTACCAAATTGCGAGATAACAATTTTTTCCACATTGGAAACATTAAAAATCTCCATCAGAATTTGTTTCACTTCCCCAATAGTGATATGACCCGCATACGATTGGGTAAAGACGTCTTGATCCAAAGTTGTGAACTTTACCGTGAGAATAAGATTTCGACTACTTTTAATATAATCGAAAATCTCTTCACTTTTTATACTAGGGATATCAGTCATAAGATCGGCTTTTATGTACTCCAAATGTGCCTGTCTTTCCAAATAAGTCTGCTCTGTCTTGGGTGTTTTCTTTTTCGTCGCCATTATGGCAGTCAATTAAATTTAACGAGACAAAAACAATAAAATCGAAGAACTTGGTAAAAATCACCGTCTATGTCAGAATCTTTCAGACGAGTGAGGTTTGTCCAGAGCCACTACTGTCTATTGATTATACAAACGTTGCTAGGACATGGAGACTTTGGGTTCCCAGGGAATGCACGTTCCGTGCGAATGTTGCGTAAACATGACAAGTCAATTATAGCAGGATTGCCGGTGGAGGGGGGGGGGTGGCAAAGCGGGCCAGGTTAGAATACATCGCGTAATTACAGTAAATTCAGAACACCATATTATTACTGAGCTGTCTACGATAATAGTTTGCACTTAAATATGCTACTAGGTAGGAGAGTAATCCCTGCTTTGGAGTAAAAGTTTTCTGCCTGCTGTCAGACGCATGATAAGTTTATCTGAAGTAGAAATCAGGAACTTCCATATTTTGTGAAATACTTACTATAAATTTAATTTGGTTGAGGTTAAGGTTCCTAACGTTCCTTAATTTTTAAGTTAAGTGACCAAGATTGAATCTTGTTAGTTTTAATTGTAAAATATTCAGATAATTACTAATTGTAAGAAGCTTATTTCTAAGAAATGAGCTTACGATAGTTGGCTCTGGACTTTCCTTAAGTAGAACTTTCCTATTCTATTCAAAAATGTATGTGACAAAAACTCACCTCAAACTTAAGTACATGAATGTTGGAAAATTTTTCCCAGTTAGCGTTTCCATTAGCATCATATCCATCAAATCCGATGCCAGAATTATTGCAGATAGCATCTGCGAACAGCCATGCAAAGTAATACTTAAACCTTACAAGCAAGGTGGCTACACTAAGGTACCAAAATTTGTACCACAACGTCGTGTTGTTGACGAATGCGTCCTCTTTAACACCTTCGATGTGGAACATCGGAAGGAACTGGACGAATGCAGCAGCAAAAAGTAGCGACAGCGCCACCTTTTTGATCACCGCTGGAAGTGGTGACGGTTCTATGACCACTGTCTTTCCAGCGTTGTTGTTCAGCTTGCCCTGTTATACGAAGAACAAAACCTGTTTAAAAGGACTAAAGAGCTGAAAAGGACCTAAGCTTACATTAGCTGCCGTGTGGAAATTGCTACCGTCGATGAAGTCTATATAGTCCTTGTAGAACATTGTAGGGCCGGCCATCAAAGATGGGAACTGAAGGACGTAGCTGAAATACTCCAGCATTGTAGGCATCCGACGCACTGCGTACCGTCGCTGGTTTTTCGTCAGCTCTGAGTCTTTTCGACAGAGGCCATCGTGAATACTGAATGCGAGGCTGGTTACTTTTTGTGTAACTACCATCAGTGGACCTGGAGGATCCAGAAATATATTTTCAGCGTACGTCTTTATGATTTTACGATTATTTTCTTAGCAGTGCAAGGTTCTTTATGTGTAGCTTTTAACTTATGTTTATGCATCAATGGATAACTATTATTTTTACTATCTAGTGAAGTGCCTGTTCCCTAGTAGTTTAAATAAACTTTTACAACCATTCAGTACTAAAACATTTTATATAGTTACCTATCAACGATTCTTTATAAACGTTAAAATAAGTAGATTGGAAATAATAGGTGTTTCTGTACTAAAAATAAAGGGTGTTTCGTTGCCATCGTAATCGTTACCATTTCTTTTCAATTTAATGATTTTTTAAAATCTGTGATACATGGGATAAAATAGGATACAGGGAAGCGTTAATAGCAGAATTTAATTCTTCTATTTAATTCAATTTTCTATGAAATGGATCCAATTTTATCACTAATTTTAGAAGGAGCATATCTCATTTTCCCTGTCAAAATTCCATCATCGGAGTTTGTGGTCATTGAATAATCCTGATTGCATTTCTTTAGAGATTACTTTCATGGGCTTAGTTTAGAAGAGTGGTTGGCAACTTTTTGAGTAGGAAAAGCCAAACATTTCAATATTCAATGTTTCAGTTTTGAAAGTCACAAATTTTGTAATTTAGTAATGTGGACTCCTCTCCCCAGGAGTCTCCGTCAGGAGAATCTTTCAAAGAACTACACCTTCACATCCAAGGAGCCAGCTATAATTGAAAACAATCCGTCTCCAAGTCGGATAGCAATTTCGAAAAATGTCATACGATGACGAAACATTTATTACCTTTTAATTATTACCTTTTTTCAATCGGATAAGTTCTTTTTAATCTTTTCTAAGTGGGATAAGTTTGGAGGTAGGGAAGCGTTGAAAGCAGAAAGATATGATTCTATATAAGTCTTTTTTCAATCGTTGAGTTGAACTTAACAACTAATTATAGGAGGAGTCCATCTAATTTTCACCGCCAGGATACCATCCCCGGAGCTTGCGATCAGAAGTCATTGACTGAGCTATCTTATTGGATTTACCCAGAGTTTTCTATTATGGGGTTTCAGGTTTGAGAGAACCACACATTTAGTAATTTTGTAATGTAGACTCCATCCACTCCCCCAGGTGGAAACGTGTCAAAATTAAAATTCTTATCAGAAAAGGGCCCTGGAAAGGACTACAACGACACATTCAAAGAGGTTGCCGTCTACCAGTACAGGACAAGTATATTACAACTTCATACATTGATGTCTATAATTTGAAACAATCGAATCATTCGACATCGATATTTTCGGTATACAAAAATTTATGTATATCGAGAATTTCGATCATTTGTGGTGTTAAAAAATAAAATTTGTGATTTTATTATTGTTTTTAGGTCATACCAACCTGTAATATCCAAACTATATGATCCGTAGTCATACACCTGTCGATGCAAATGAATACATGACAGGTAAATCAACGCCACAACCAGAACCATCCTGTAAATGCGAAGATTAATTGAAAAATGGTACTTAAATTGATAACTCGACGTTCCGCATACTCATAAATCTCCCCAATCCGAAATTAAAACCGAATGAATAATCTTTTGTAAAAACTCATTTTTTGGTCTGTCTATTTTTAATTCAGTCACAATTCTAAAATTTCACACATGAAAATGATTCTCTACATACCTTTGAACAATTTCTGGATTTGTGGTTCGAATAACAATATAGCAAAGCGATGGTAATCCAGCCAGATGAACAGCTTGCCTGCAAACAAATGAAAGCAAAATAAAATAGTAAATAAACTACATAAAAGTAAATTTTTAAAGTTTTCATATGCATGTTATATTCCATTCCACCGTGACAAGAATGACGACACTTTATTTTTACTAGGAAAATCCCTGACACCGACGTAAAATAGCAATTTATAAACATTATACTGCTAATATGCTGCTACCGCGCTTGAAAGAAAACAAAGTGCATGCAAACTGAAGCGAAAATCTGGAATAAATTTGACTCACATTCCAAAGCAGAAATAACCGATGATGAGTCCGAAGATGAGCCCGAATCCATGGCGTGTGGCCGCCTGCGTCTTCGACGGATGCAAGACAGTGCGGAATAGTGATGCTAGAGCTAATGCTACGAACTGACTGATCACGAAATTAACCTGCAACGAAAGAACAGAAAAAGAAGCAAGCGATCAAAAATAATTGCTGAGTTTACTTCGATTTGTGTGTGGTAATTAATGCGCAAAAATATGTACGAAAGCATATGAAAGCATTATAATAATGTTCAGCACGATTCGCGACAACTGTTTTCGATGTCTACATTCTTTTCAATGTATTATAGCCTAGGTACATTATTCTCTATTAGAACACCAAATATACTACTGTTACATCAAACCGTTTTATCAAATGATACATAATACCACTATTCATGGACGCCGGCAGATTTTCGCGGGGAAGGGGCATGGGACTGGCTTTTTTAAAAGTGAGGGGGATAAAAAAAGGTACTAACGTTTGCGACAAATTCAAAATTTTAGAGGGAGGCAGCCCCCCTGGCTCATGAGTTGCGACGTTCATGCTCTTTAAAACTATTACATATTTCTGTTCTGCAAAAGTGGTGTACTTATTTTGCTTTTACCAAATGAAAATCACTAAAATATAAGTTAAGTGATAATTTTCAAAATATACGAATAAATCTACGGAACGTCGTAATCTATATGTGGAATACGCTGAATTTGCTATGTTTTTGTAGCTGTCGAAGTGTTGCGTTGTGAAGTGTGGCAGGAAATTGATATTATTTCAGCGGATGGCGAGATCGCTGGAATCGTGTGGCTGCTGCAAGCGCCTTATGATACACCTGGCGAATTCAGACATCTTATTGGTTGTCTAATTTGTATGTGTAAGAGGCTGGAAGCACCCAGCGAACATTTTGTACGAATAAAGAGTAGTTGTTAACCAGAGCTCGGGACGAAAAGATAATTCTCCTCACTCTTCCCAATTTTACGATCACTTAGCATACGGGTAGTCCGGGGCTGTTTTCTTCGGGTGTAGTAACACCCTCTGTACTCTGTACAGTGGCGACCGTAACTAACCGCGGTAAAATAAAACCGTACCGCGTACTAGTTTCCGGTCCAGAACACTATAATATAAAGTCTACAGACTTTAGAGGCAAACACACAATGTATAAATAAAGTAGTTCTTAAAGTTGGGTCTAAGCGAGTTCGATAGGATCGCGAAAACGAGATAAACATTCCTTTCCTATTGTGGAAGTCCCTGCGGGGTCTGAGAGGGGTTCTCGTCTGTCCACAGTTACCCCTACCATAACAACCGCAGGGTAATTTTTAAAGGGACATCCTAGGATTTTTTTTTTAATTTCACAGCCGCAATATCTTAGGAAATATTGCAAATAAATAAATGAGTATGTATGCTCAGCGTAATTGCGCTCCATTGTTTGTGTCTGCGTAAACAAAACTTTATTTTGTAAAAACATTATTTTGTGCAAGATACATTTTAGTTTGCACAATCATCAGGTTCTAATCGATTTAATAAATATAATAGGAAAAAATTATAAATTAGCAGAGTACTCCTGATAAACATGAAGTATTATCGTACAAGACAATTTTTAGAGAAATCCTAGGAAGCAATAAAATAAGCAAATATGTAATATTAAGAACAAATAATGCAAAAATGGTAAAATGATCGAGATATCCTATTTTTTCTTTATGAATTATTGTAACTTATTGTTTGTCATTAAATTGAACGCGGTAATGACTTTTTGAAAGACCTCTTTTTGTGAAATTGGGTTGGGTTCCCATTTGCTTATTTTTGGTTTACTTACAATTAGGAAAAGTTTAGAAACATGCAGATTAATCATGATTAAAATAGATGCCCTAATAATATAATGTGTAACGAGCATATAATGTTATACATTGTTTACGAGTATAACAAATTGTGTGCGAGCCGATGGCGAGAGCATACAAGTTAACAATGTGGATTGAATGCAAGTTGTACACTACACTTTTTTACGACTATTAAATGTGAAAATAGTAATGAGGAGATTTACTTTTCTGGTATCGGTATGTTGGTTGTCAACATTTACAGGTTACGTGCAATCGCTGAGAGCGGCGTGGCGTGCGCGCGCAACGTAAAAGAAACTCACTGTCTATTGCGAGCTCAGCAGTGCACGACGCCGGCCTCAGCTAAGAAACATTTACAGGTTACGTGCAGGTGCACCAGCCCGCTACGTATTGGCACGCGCATGCGCTACGAAAGACGCAGTCGCTGACAGCGGCGTGGCGTGCGCGCGCAGCATATAAGAAACTAACTGCCTATTGCGAGTTCAGCAGTGCACGACGCCGGCCTCAGCTAAGAAACTCATTCATGAACCCATTATATAGCTTGCCCTCCTAGAACTACATCGACCAGTACTGTTATGATCAACAGTCGGTTGTGTACATCATCATAAAGAGTAGAAAATAATTATGTAACATTATGGACAAAATTCACTTTATAATCAAAGCATTCATTATTCATGAAAATGTGAGACTAAAGCCCACCTGGGCAGCACAGTCAGTAGTGCTTTTGCTTACCACGCAGCAGGACAGGGTTGGAGTCCACATTAATCCACACCTATAAAAACTACACAACAGAGAAATCAACCACTCTTCAAAATCAACATCCAACATCAACAATCGCAAATGTGCGCAACCCCCAACACTCAATTCACATGATACAAATCACAATAATAACATGTAATACAAATACATAATAAATATAAATCCAGGCTGA
>JAODAC010042459.1:0-11537 GCA_027575185.1 Mimaenictus wilsoni | reverse complement strand
ATATATATTTAAGAACATCTTATAATTTCCATTTTTGAATCATTTTATTATCAAATTACATATATTTAAAAAATTCCAACTGCGATATTTACAATTTTTCTCAACATAATATAAACTTTTTGCATTTACGAGTATCTCCGCCTATTCTACTCAGCGAGCCGAATTTTGAATACAAATATTTTAAATACTATGCGACATAAACTTTTTATTACAATGCGCCGTTTCTACGCCGTGTAGTAAACATAATGCAAAGTCTGTTCATAAATCCAGTAATTGACATGTTTCACAGCAGCCGCAGCTGGAAGATAGAGCTACTGTTATCTTTATGGTGGTGTGATGTGATAAGGATAAAGGATATTGCGTAGTTGTGGCGGTACGAGATGTGTTTGCGTTATATGGAGTTGCATGCATTTGGAAACTGTATCAATTATCATAGTGTGGCTGGGTTAGGAATATGGAGGCGCCGCCGCCGGTCCCCGCTCCCGCAGGACACACGCAGCGTGACGCGGCGGTTGATAGTGCGATGTGAGTTGTTTATGTGGAAGATAGGCTAATTTCAGTGTCGCAAATGATTTCGTACTAGGGGTGTTTGGTCAACGCTGACCTAGCATTAAACATTTTAGAATTAATTTAGAGGAATAGAGTAAACTTTCATTATTATTCACAAAATACACGAACTCAGAAGTGTGTTTCGCTGTTTTATTTTAACGCTTGTTATCGTACAATGTCCATTTCGGCTCACGCCATCATCAGGTACTATACCGTACCTTGAAGTTACAATGCTATTTATACTTAAAAAACTAAGTGCGCGAGTGAATGGGGTGTTTACAAGTAATAATTAATAATTACAAAGTAAATCGAGTTGGTCATTCAGTACCTGACCTGGGTTTTTTTCAATTGCTTCCTTTATGTAGATCGCCTCTAGAACGTTCAATTTATGATCCTTTTTATCTAGGTGTAATATTTTGAGATTATGAATGAAGCAGTGATGATCTGCTGATATTAAATGATCGGTCAACGCTGAAATATGGGGATTAGAAGAATTTATTCGGACGTGTTCTTTGAAACGTGGGAGGAAGTTGCGTCCCGTTTGTTCAATGTACAATTTATTGCAGTCCTGGCAGTTCCGTGTTCGTGTATTTTGTGAATAATTGTACACCATGTATTATCAAGAAGTCACAGTAAAAATTATATAATAATATCACATATTTTAACGTCTATCGACCTCTGTGGATCTTTCGGACTTTGATATGTTCTATTTATTTTGTTGTTGTTTGTTTTTTGTTTATAATTCATACATGAACACTTACATGTATGAATTGTAAACATATACTAATATCTGGTTTTCTCTCCGTTTTTCTTGGTTAACTTGGTTTTTGTTTTTTCAAAGGGAGTAGACATATCAAAATAGTATCGATATTGATAAATATCGGTATATCGGCCTCTGAGAGAGAGTTCAAAATTGACAATTTTCTACATTTTAGGTTCTATATAATAATTCTTGATCCACCGATATTTTTTTGCCACACTAGTATTGCATTGATCTGCTTTTATGTATTATTCTAATTATTATATTTGGTGGAATGACTGCTAGATCGATGTATGTGTGATTATTATTATTTACAGTATTATTTAAAATATCGATTTTCGTCGTTATTATGAGATTAACAATAAGTTTTTATAATAATATCACATATTTTAACGTTTATCGACCTCTGTGGGTCTTTCCGACTCTGATATGTTCTATTTATTTTTTGTTCTTTGTTTTTTGTTTACAATTCATACATGTAAGTGTATTTATACAATTTTTGTAGTTGGTGCGAATTGTTGGTGAACGTTGTTGATTGTAGTTCTTCTACTGAGTTATAGATGTCTGTAGATTGGTGTGTGAAGTCTTAATGTTTGAAGTTGATGGTTTGAAGTTAAATGTTTGAAGTAGTGTGGGTGGGTGAATGTGTGAAGTGGTGTGTGTATAATAATCACACTGTGTGGTGCCCGCCCCGAGGACTCGAACCTCGTCCGCTGGCGTTGTTCGCCAAGATGTTACCCACTAAGCCACCCGGACGGGCTAAAAATTATACATAAACTTTCATTATTCATTTTTCTCGAAGTGATATATTCTTATTTGAGAATTCTTTAACTAGATATCTGAAACTAGAAGTCAAAGGGCCACACATTCTTTAGATGAATCAGAACCGGCAAAAATCCTTCAACTGGTTTATTTTATGCCTAAATAAGTACGATCAGTCTTTTCGTAAAATTTAAGGGGCACATATGTTTCTAGGGAATAAGAAGCACCCAGAAATGCTCAATCTTGATGATTTTTATATCTGAAAAGTGTGATAATTTCCTCCATTTCCTCCTATTTCATTCCTAAATCTCTTATTGTATTCCTAAAGTCCTTCAATGGATGAACCAAGTAATTGAATGGCAACACATGTCTCTTTGGAACATTACTGAATACATGTATTGTGGTGATATTATTTTATCACGAAAACTAAAAGACCGGTAGAAAATATTTCTTAACAAGAGGAAGGGGCGCCTAAAAAGTGTATTTTAAAAGTTTAGCCTCCAATAAAACTTAATGAGTACGTCTTCCTTTATTTTTAGATGTTTCAAGTAACGACCTCTATCGTTGAATATATATTTTTTTGTTTGATTTTACCGAGCATCAACTGTTATGGTCATTAGGCCTATTCAATTATTTTTCTATGTACCTGGTAATATTAGAGGCTAACACTATTGATAAGAAGAAGAATTCACATTTCTATGCATCCCTACCGAGAATCGAACCCGGGACCTCATGACCAGTGATCATCGATTATACCACTGCGCCACTTGGCTGGACGTATCTATAGATATATTTATTAATTTTATCAATTTATCTAGGGGACATTTTTATCCTTTTAACGAAATTATAGAATGCCAACATTTTTGATTATACTAATTCGCTTCTCAGTTTAAACTATACAACTAAGAAAATTAAGAAAATAAATTTCACCTGTCAGCATTTTCTCCAACATAGTATAAGACGGTGTGTGGCGTGAGGCGTGAGCCCGTGAATGATGCAGAACGGCGTAATCGAATTAAACGCCAAACGTGCTGCAGTGCGCGCGCGAAATCGATTTGACGGATTAAGTCCCAAAGTGATATTGACAATTCGCACACAACAATCAGCGGAAAGAAACGAGCAGAAGGAATTAACAAAGGGAACTCATCAATTTAGAAGAATAGGCTGGCAATCCGCCGAATGCGCTGTACGGTCTTGCTTGCCGCCTCGTTCATTTTCTCATCTCGGCTCGGCAACTCGCCTCGAAAAAAAGAGATTAGATCATGGTGATAATTATAGGGATTAATCGGAAGCAATCACAAATTAGATATCCATTGAGGAAGTTTTATTTCTTGATTAGATTTTGATTATGTTCTTTCGTGTTTCTCATCTAGTATCTTTTATTTTAGGTCTTTTATATAGGTTTATGTAATTTTATATAGAGTTTGATCTTATGTAGAGTTTGATGAGGTACAGTCGTTTTAAGAAATTATGAAATTTGGCGTAATGTATTATATTTAATCTAACCTTAGTTAATTTATATTAAACTTACCAAAGATGACTGATTAATGATTCTTTAAGCATTGTTACACATGATTCAAATGTGTAAAATGAGGAAATATGATTGCTCCAGTAATTCTAATTTCCTATGATGAATAAACATGGATCATTTTAACTTTATTGGTTGATCTTTATCTTTCAATATGTTCCATTAAAAGAAAGAAAATATGATGCTTCAAACCGGATTATATATTAAAGGCATTTATTATAACGTATACAATAATTTGATAACAATTAAACTGAAGTAAATTATGTGACACATTTGTGACACATGTGACACATGTGACACATTTTATCAGATCAAAAAATATGATGCACCGACCGGATTATTAATTATCTTATAAAGAAGAGAATTACATTGGCAATAATTTGCTACTTTTTAAATATCGCTTGAATAAGAAGCAAGTCTGAACTTCATTGAGATTTAAGTTGTTGTTTTCTAAGACGTAATAATAAGTCTAGATTAAGAAATATTTAATTGCACATGGGAAATTAAAGAGATTTTCCTTCTCTTTAAGAGTCTAACACATTCCACTCTGCCAAAACGGAAAGGATTCTCTGCACAAACGATTACTCCCTATGCAATTTGCGTTTCACCGAACCCTTTCTCGAAATCCGTTCCCTTCTCTTTTCAGCAAAAAAAACAATAAATCAACATCAAAGTAGACATCGCTGACTTAAGACACTTTCCGCGCATGTACTCTCAAGTTAGATTGCTCGTAGTTCTTAAACACAGAACGCATCGTAAAATATTCCATCTTTTGCGTTCTGCCTCTTCGCCAAGACATTCGCCAAAATCCATGCAGCCTCCTCCTCCTCTTCTTCTTCCCACTCGCGTTTGGGCCCCGTCGTGGCCCCTTACTCTCTTGCCCCCACCCCCGTCGCCGTCGCGCGAACACCAAAGTTCCACGAAAATCGCGACACACAACTGCACGCGCATAAATCTCGACCATTGCCAACGACACCGCTGTTTAACTTTCCTTACTGCTGCTGCTTTTACTGCTCTCCTGTAGAGCAGGCGGCGGCGGCGATTAAGCCCACCACCACTGCCGCTGATCGCCCGTCTTCAGACGAAGATGCACAGCGCGCATCGCACAATCAATTAGAATTGTCGTGCCCGGCTTTGATCGATTACGCTGCGTTTGCAAATTAAATTGATTCTTTTTGTCCATCTTGCAGCAGCGATGCGAAACGCTAGATTTATCTCCACGGGCAGAGAGAGAGAGAGAGAGAGAGAGAGTAATGGTCTTATTCCTGGAAGATGTTGTGACTTTGTGCTTAATGACGTTTCCAATACGCTCTTGGTCGACGAGGAGTGTGAGAAGCGTGAGGAGCGGAACGTGATGGCGGGCATAAAACATCGAATCGGTGTTTGCGAAAGCTCGAATGGGGGGCAGCAACAGTAATAGTAACAGGAACAGGAACACCAATAGCAGCAACAACACCAACAACAGCTCACAAGACAAGTAAAGCAATTGTTTAGTTTGCTACTTTTCTCATTGATACTCGGCCCTCCCTCTAGATCGGGAATGTCTTTAGAACGCCACAAAGCTGTGTCTTGCCAAGATATACTATCGAACATGTCGTTCGAAATAGTTTGGGAGGATGTATTGCGATGTATGCGCAGGAAGCTTTGAAAGTTTTGCAAGTTTAAATCACAATTAACTTCAGACGTACTTCTTATTGAAGAGATATTTAAGTAGAAGCACATTATTACTAGCAAAAAAAGACTCTTCATAAGAAGCTAGAAGAAATAATCCGGTCGGACGCCTATTTCTAAAAAAAAAAAAAAACAAGAATTATGAACAAATAGAATATCTTTAGGAAAAAACACAATAAATTGCTATTGATAAAGGAAAATAATCGAAAAAGTTGATTTTTTTATTGAACGATGAAATAAATGATGCCTACAACCGGATATATCCTTGAAATCCATTTACTAAGGCTGCGAATAGAAAACACATATATAATTTGTGAGGAAAATTGACAGTAAAAATTATATTTCAGGAGACAGATGAATTAATGCGACGCGCCGCATGAAGAACATTCATTACAAAATAGAAAACATGATGCATTCGACCGGATTCTAACAGAGAAGTTAATGTCTTATGAAAGCAATCATTTCTTCAAGGAGGAAAAGATGGTGCTTCCGACCAGATTGTATATTTATTGATGCCTACAACCGGATGTGTGAATATGTTATCAACACTTTATTACTTAATTTAATACAATACAATTGTTAAATGAAAAAGGAAGAAATGATGCCTCCAACCGGATTTGAACTAACTTTAGAAGTTTTAATTATGCAAAAATATAATTTCATTAGGAAAAACATAATTAATTGTTATAGAAAAAAGAAAATAATCCAAAAACATGATTTTTTATTAAACAATGAAAAATATGATGCGTTCAACAGTATTTATACGTATGAAATTAATTACCGCTGATGCTGCTACTAACAAGAAAATCTAAAAAATATTTTAAGAGCAAAACTAGTTAATAATTTTTTATAGTTCTTTGCCTACTTTAAATTTAACTTGACTTACGTTGTAACTTCGTAACCATAGCTATAGTTGGTCTCTATTTAAAAGTCGGTTTTAGAATGCAGCGTGTAAGCCAGTGAAGTTCTGTGTGTTGCATTCGTTAGATCTACTCACAAATAAAGTTGGCATGATCCTCGTCCTCGTCCTCGTATGTACGGCGATGCAATGTCTTTGTTGGCAAACTTTGGACACGGTTTGTTTTTATTTAAGCATATTCTTCGCGAAATGCAACAGACATACACAGGCAACTTTAGTACAATTTCGTTCCACCAAGTGGTATAGCCGGATTAAGCTCAAGTAATGTGGAAGTCCGTGCATATTTTCAATAATCTTAGTGTAATATAAAAGTCAGTCTTGGAATTTAAATGATATTAAACACAAACGACTTTTTCAGGATTGTAATTATTCTACTACCGGGGTCATTTTAGCGGGTTTATGAGTAATTAAATCTTAGTAAAGTAGTGGTATAAATAACTACCTATATTTTTATTCTGGTAATATTTTTATAGAAATTAGTAGTTATGAGGCGTTATGAGGCGGTACGGTACTACCTGAAAGCTGATTGAGTGCTTGAGGAGACGTGGTTAGAGTGAGGATGTTGTACAATGGGTGAATGTGATGTATGAAGAAACATGGACAGTGGCACGAGAGGAAGGGCGAATATCGGAAGCATTCAGGCTGCACAAGAAAGTGAGGCAAGGATGTCCTATGAGCCTCATCCTCTTTAACCTATTCGTAAGTGAGTTGGATGAGGTTCTTAGGAACGGACAGGATGATGGCGTGGTTGTCGGAAGACTAAAAAAATTGGATGCTAGCCTATGCGGATGATATCGGCCTGGTAGCGAAAGATAGACCAGGAATGCAAGCTATGCTAAAGAGAGTGGAGAGGCACAAAAGGTAGTTGGAAATAAATGTGAGAAAAACGAAATGGATGCTCCGTAGAAAACCGGGGAGGGGGTGGAAGAGTATAGATGAGTTGGTATGCATGGGAGAGAAGTTGGAAAGGATGAATGTGTTTGAATATTTGGGATTCCACATTAGCTCCTCAGGAGTATGGAAAGAACACGTTGAGTACAAGTGAAAGCACGGTGTGCATTGAGAGTGATTAAGAGTAGATGGAGGAATGTATGGGGTAACAACTGGGAAGTAGCAATAATACTTTGGGATGTAGGTGTAAAACCTATGATCATGTATGGTGTGGAGGTATGAGGCATGTCTGAATGGAAAACGTTAGAAAGGGAACAAACCTGGTTCAGAACCACGAAAGTACCAAGGCCACGCGCGACCAAGGTAGAGTTAGAACAGAAGATAGGCGGACCCAAAAGACCATGGTCTTCACCGAGTTCCACGCTGGGAGACTCGGAAAATGACACAAAAGTATCCAAACAAACTTTGAAAAATTGGGATGCACCACTGGTGCCTCTGTTTTCCGCACGCAATTCGAGGTGGTCCGCCACTTGTCCACGACTATAGACCACCCGTGAGCTAGTTGGTACCTCTAAAATATCAGCCAGCGTCGCGTTTACCCCCAAGATTTCTTGCCCTCAGTCGGACTCGTCTCGCTCGACACATATTTGTGCGTCTAACGGCTGAGTTTCCAAAATCTTTGGCGTTAACCGTTACAAATCTATAGAAATCATTAAGACTAGAAATTCCAACAGGCCAACATTGGGCTTTTGGATCCAGGCACCGGATACCTTTTCCTATATGCCCTTTTTTATTGTCTATTAGTCTCGCTGTTTTCAACAAAGAAATTGATGCGGTTGGAAAGATCCATTCTTGGGTACATCGTGTTTCAGGAATCAGGTAGGATTATATAAGATTATACAATGGGAAACAGTGGCGAAAGTGGTTAGGTATGAGAGTCAAGTGGCACGAATGACGGATGATAGATTGGTTAAGCATGTGTGAGTATGGTGTGTTCGACGAGGGAAAAGTCAATTAAGAGAGAATAGAAGAATGGCATACGAGGCGGTAGGTATGTATCAAGAGCTAGTGGGGAAATATTTGGAGGACGGGGAAATGGTGGAACGGACGGTTAGGGTGGCAGGACTAGATGTGGAGAACAAGATAAGACAGGCTAAAATAAAGAGCAATTCCTATAAACCCGACTATAAACGAGTCCAGGTTATAATAAGAAAACCAGCTTATGTTTGGAACATATCACTGAGCAAAACCGAGAAAGAATGAATGGCACGAGCGAAGTGTGAATCAGAAGAGAAGGGTAAGAAAGAATGGATGATTGAAGAATATAAAAGGTGTGGATTATGCATGGCTGGAAGTGATACATGGGAGCATGGGATTCTGGAATAAATGAAGGATATGTGCGACAGTTGAGAATGGAAGAGGACTGTGTGGGAAGGTGGGGGGGGGGCATCATTTTGCAGATCGTAGAAAAGAAGATTGGTAGAAATTGCCTAGAGACGGGGTAATATTGCGATGTTTCAGTTTGACTATAATGTATGACTGGGTATAGTAATTAAGTTAAATTTAAAATTTCTTATAGTTATGGATAATGTTTTTGTTTTTATTATTATGTATTAATATTTTATTATATTGTTGGCTGTACAGTGATGTAAGAGTATCGACGTTAATGCCAATAAAGGTCATATATATAGTTATGAGGCAAAGGTGCGTTTAAGAAGTTGCCTAGTTTTCATATATTTAAGGGGTAACCTCATTTTCCACGACAGAATCTAATATTGATGAAACTTCAATCAAATTTTACTGCTTTCGCATACGTAATGCTCCGATACGGAATGAAACAGGAAAAAAATCTAAAAGGAAAAAAATGCATCGTTCTGTCTGCGGCTGCTAATAAACCAATTTGAATTTCAATTGTAAAATACGGTAAACAAACTGCAGTGATTATAAAATAATTGCGTTAGGTATTCATGAAAATCAGCGGCGCTGCGTTCCTGCGACGCGACAGCGGCGGCGGCAGTCAGTGGTGGCGGCAGTGAGGCAGTGGCAGGTTGAGGGGGTTGAACACGTCGTGCCGAGCGCTGCCTCCGACCGGCGGTTGCAGTCGACGCTGACGCGCCGCCGTCGCACGTACGCATGTGTATGCCCGGCGCATCCACCACACGTCGAGTGGTCGACGCGAACCCGCGTGCAATCGTGCGGGAGCAAGTGTGAATGCAAAGTGATTGTGTGAGGAACTTTTTGAACTTTTTCTCAGTGCGGCGACGACGCCTATATATTTTTTTGGGAATAAAGGACTAGATTGTCGGGAGATATTCAACGAAGCCTTTCCATACTACAGGTAAGATTAAAATAAACTTATTTAAGAATTTGAGAAACTCATAAAAAATTACATACACGATTGCGATTAGTTGATAAATAATTTCGGGTTTAAAACAAGATATTATAGAACAAATATATAAAGATTAAAATTAAGACAGGTTTATTTGTTTTTAAATTGTTTTAATGTGATTATCATTAAATAAAGAAGAAAAAAAGAAAACAAAGATAAATGACAATAAATTGAAGATTAATACGATATATGTGATATAACTTTTTTTTCTTCAAATTTAAAGATATAAATCAACAAATACGATATTTCTTTATAAATAATCTATTATATTTTGAAACAGAGTTTATTTTGTCTTGTTTTATACAACTAAAATCAGTGTAGGACTTTATAAAGCTTTGAGTTTATATTTTCATATCATATTTTGTTTATTTTTCCTTTTTCTCCAATTTTTAGTGTGAAAAAGGTTGTACTGATTTTTCAATATTTGTTTAACTTATGTTCTGTGCTTTTCTCTCTATACTTTCATTCGGATTTTAAATTTTATACAATCAACACTAAATTTTAGGTATAATCCATAAGTTATATGGATTAATTATATAGAGCTCAACCAAATATGTTTTAAACTACGTTTATGTTGACTTTATGCAGGTTTTCTGCAGTATTTAAAGTTTTAGTGCGGAACCATCATAAAACGTTTACAAAAATGATGAATCATCATTTAATTACTCTCATTGATTGCATGAGGTGTTCGGCAGCGTTTTGATGTTGATAAACTTAATTTAGTAGGGCAAATAACACGATTTATTTCTGGAAACTTAACACTTTAATAATAACGAACTAATAGATAAGCTATTCAATAATATCCCCTAAAAAATCAAGTCGATAGCTGTAGAATTTCCAAAGTTATAAATCATAAAAACTCACAAAGCTCACAAAAACTATATGATAATCTTATGCTTGGATAACTTCCCCCTCCTTTTTCCTTGGACTATCCAGCCTCTCATAATGCCACCGAGAAAATCTGCAATTATGTCCCAATATGACCCAGGATATTACCATGAGTAACGTGGACAAACGTAGCAGGGTGTATATGGTAATTGGGGTAAATTTGGTAAAAGTCATGTTGGTAAACGATGCATTATCTTTTCAGATGATATAAGCAAGCCCATGAAAGAAACATACCAGGCTCCATAACCAATAGATTTAGAGTGGTTTACAGCAGAAAGGAGATCAATCTAATGGTATTTATAGATTTTGTGCGATGGTTGGTCAAGTAATTACATTTTGCTTTTAGAGGCATTTCAATCATATATGTATCGATGAATTTTGTAACGCCGATATGACGACCATATTTTAAAGTAGCTTTAACAGGGATGTGGATTCATATTGTTTTTAATATGGGTTGCCTGCATGTGGGACTATAATTTTATATGCCACTCTTGGGGTGTTTGTACAAAGTTGTTTCAATTCTCTTACCTAACCTAAGGTATCTTAGAATCAGTTTTTGTTTGCTGCTGTTTTGTGCGCATATTTGGCTTTTGGGTGGGATATGCGCACAAATTGCACGAGGTTCGTCTTCCGTCCTGACTAACAGCGGAACATCGATCGCTTGTGCTAGAATCGTGATCACGACACTTATCGTGTTCTAGCTGATTTTTAATAATCAATCACTAGATCACTAAAATCGCCATTTAGGTTCCGTGTGTGAAGACCACGAGGTACGACATCACCATATATCAAGTCGGATCTATTCTTTATTATTATTTTCTTCTTTGGTGCAACCGATCCGTCTAACAACTAACGCGAAAATCAAATTTATTTGTAACGCGCTATCGATTCGTTTCTTCGACGTACCACGTGTGTTACAAGTAGACCTACAAGTGAGGTTAACACAAAAGCGTTGCAACTTAACGTAACTTAATCCAACTTAACCTAACTTAACCTAAGTTAACCTACCTTAACCTAACTTAACGTAACTTAACCTAGCTTAACCTACCTTAATCTAATTTAACCTACCTTAACCTAACTTAACTTAGCTTAACCTAACTTAACCTAATTTAGCCTAATTTAGCCTAATTTAGCCTAACTTAACCTAACTTAACCTAACTTAACCTAACTTAACGTAACT
>JAODAC010042448.1:0-11539 GCA_027575185.1 Mimaenictus wilsoni | reverse complement strand
TCACACATGCATTCCACAGTTTTAATACGATGTCCCAGTTATTTCCCCATACTTTCTGCCATTTACTCTTCACTCTCCCCCATGCACTCTCTTGTGCCCATTTGATACTGGTTTAAGTATCATATCGTTAGTTAGTATCTTAACTTAAGTTAGTATCTTAACTGTTAGTGCAAATAATTTCAAATTTGCTATGTTTCAAACATCAGACTAAAATTGCACTTGTATCGAGAAGTATGAATACTTCACCTCGATATCTTAGGTATCGAAAATGTCGATATATTATATTGCGATATTTTTCCTTTGGACTATATTTTAAAAGAGTGGTTTTTAAAGTGGGATCCACGAGCCCCTAGAGAGAGCCCCTAGATTTAACTGACCCATCGATGTCAGATGGGAGTTCAGTTCCGCTCTTCCAATCTTGGAAAATATATACACCTTCCTTTCCAATATCATTACCCCTTCCACAGCACCCACAGAATCTGTATATTATAGAACGATTTTTATCCCGACTAGTAAAAAACTTCAGAATCCAGACAAACTTCCAGATTATCAATTTACCGTCATATATCAATTTTGTATTGTTTGATCTCAGATCTGAATTTTTTTTTTTCATCTTCAGTTACTTTTGAGGAGAATACCTTTTCCAATTTCATATCCCTACACAGCTCATACATGTTGCATCTTAGTGTAATTTACGTATATACACTTATAGTGATTAAGCCGCACTATCTTGTATTTTTTTTTGTAATTTCTAGAGTTTATTAAAACCTGCGTTAACTACAACAACCTCAACGAACTCAAATGGAAGCACAACATATTACCGACCCAAAGATAAGGTTTATCAATGCCTCGATAAAATACACTTAGACGAAGAAGTAATCCCCGACCAAGCAAACCAAATTGGCAAAGACCATCCTGTTTTTATCATACCCAGTGATGGTGTCTATGTCCTGGGCTTCAAAGTACTTGGCGAAGGCTTCAACCTTTTGGTTCAGGTGGAAATGAGGAGCATAGATGGCTATCTCTCCGCTTCTGATTGGCCCTTGCTCCCATTTTACTGTTCCATGTGCGTTTTCTATATAATCCTCGGAATACTATGGATGATGATGTCCTTCTACCATTGGCGTGACATTCTACGAGTACAATTCTGGATCGGCGGAGTGATCCTCCTCGGCATGTTGGAAAAAGCTACATTCTACGCCGAATACCAAAGCATCAACCATACCGGTGTGCGGGTACAAGGCGCAATGCTCTTCGCCGAGTGGGTGTCCTGTGCTAAACGCACCTTGGCACGAATGCTCGTCGTCATCGTAAGTCTAGGTTTCGGCATTGTCAAACCTCGTCTAGGTGCAGCCCTTCATCGCGTCGTTGGCGTAGGTATGCTCTACTTCTTCCTAGCTTCCTTCGAGGCCTACCTGAGAGTTAAACGGCCGAAAAATGGACAAGAACGTGATTTACTGATCGCTGCAGTTCCACTTGCCATCTTGGACTCTGCAATCTGCTGGTGGATCTTTAGTGCTTTGGTGAATACGACTCGAACGCTACGATTACGTCGCAACGAGGTGAAGTTGAATCTCTATCGTCATTTTACAAACACATTGATCTTCGCCGTTGCTGCTTCGGTGGTGTTCATGCTGTATTCCATCAAAACGCATCGAATTGTTGCCTGTTTGACGGTATGGAAGGATCTATGGCTCGAAGAAGCCTACTGGCATATCCTCTTCTCTGCTTTACTTCTTGTTATCATGGTGTTGTGGCGACCAACGAATAACAATCAGAGGTATGCCTTCGTCCCACTTCTCGAAACCGGTGACGACGAGGAAGAAGAACACCTTGTCAACGATGCCTACGGCGTTAAAGTACGCGTACATCATCAAAAATCAACACCGCCTAAACAATCTTCGGTTGAGGACGATATCAAATGGCTGGAAGAAAATATCACGATCGAACCTCCTCTACCTGTGTTGGACTCCGATGAGGAGTTAGTCAACACCAGGTTTGAAGTATCGAAAATGCAATGAACTGTTCTCGAATGCGTTTTTTTTCGATGTTATTTGTAAATTAAGCCAAATGTATTAAACTTTTAACCTCAGTGGCGTAATTTCTATAATTACGCAGCTAAATGTATTTGTGATTGAGTCGCAAGTACTTAAATGTCGTTCGTGCAAACCAGATTGAAGGCTCATCACAGAATGGCAAATGATTTGAGAAGAGACTACCATTAGATGTTTCTATCACTAATATAAGTGTGTTTTTGTACGTTTTGCCTAGGTTTTATTGTAAAGGTTGACTGAAGCTATCGAAAACCAAGATAGGTAGTTGATGTAGTTATATTTTATAGTTGAAATCACCGAATTTCTATACGAATGGAGAGTTTGAGGCGAAGTTTAATGTTATTTGATTAGGGATATTTTGTTGATACATGCCATATAATGCACAAACTATCTATGATTGTCATTTTATTTGTACTATTTGTAAATATATCAGTTTATTGTCGAGTTAAGTAGTAAAATATTTGTTCCTTCCACCTTATATGGTTTAAGGCATACAATTAGTTATTAAGAGGTATATTTGCAAACTAATATGTAAAATAAAAGTTGTTTAATTATGGAAAGAACAAGGTGGGTTGCATATAATAAAGTTTTAGAGTATCATGCTGTTAAAGTGGTTAATATTATACATTAATTTGAATTTAACTTGAATTATCTTCAAATATCTAAACTAACCTCTTCGATTTATTAACTTAATGATAATAATGTTCAATATGCTTATATTTAGTTATCAATTTTGATAGTATAAGATTTACTGTGTGAATATGATTGCCTTTAGTTATAACACGTTTCGAAAATTATGCAACAAAAATGTAAAATTTAAACTTTATTTTAAAATAATTTCTGATATACAAACCTTAGAATTCTCATTAATACTGCCATATATTCTCAATTAAATTTACTTTGTTTCGGTAATTTCAATTTGGTCTAAAATATTGTTGTAATAGGGAAATTTAATCGAACAACTGAAATATATGCGTTTTTGGGCCTCTAAAACCCTCTGGATATATCTTCATAAATTGACTCAACTTCAACTATCTATAACATTTCCTCTAGGTAATTAGTTTGAAAAACTGTTTGGGAAGTTTGTGCCAAATTTAATTCTAAATCCATTATTATATGATTTGTTTACATAGAAATATGGAAAATGTAAATAAAAGTGTGATCTTTAGAAGAAGTCATTTCAATTCATATGAACACAAAAAATTGCATTTCGTAAAGATTCCATTTTTATTTTTAATTCCCCTATTCTTATTCTTAGAAGTATAAATAATCCACCATTCCATTCAGGATGAAATTTCCTATATTCTCCAGCAACAGTTTTCCGATTAATTGTTTAGAAGTGATGTTATAAAGCGTTAAAGTTGAGTCAACTCCGTGTAAAATAGTTATGCCTATATGAAAACATGAAACAAGATAAACGTTATCGTCCTTGATCAAATTATCAACGTATCCTCAGTTCTTCAAGTTCATCAACTGATTCCAATTCAAACGTTGCTGAACAACGTGGTAAGGCGGATGTGCCATGTGCTCTTTAAAACGTTAAAATAAAAAATAACCATAAGATTTCGCCATAAGAACGTGATTTACTTTGGTCCTCGTGAAAATTGCGAATATTTGAGGAAATGACGATTGAAACCCTCACGCCACAACTTTCTCTCTACGCTCGTCCGAGAAAGTTGAAAGTGCCTCGTTTCACTCCTGAGAACCCCTGGAGTTCCGTCTGCGATAAAGCCATGGCGCTCAAACAACAACCAAGCAAGCCGAAGAAATACTCCCTGAAAGGTATGAAGACGGTAATCCAAGCGTGTGGTCTCTTTGGTACCGCCAGCCAACGCGTCCACGTGCAGAAGCCCAAGATGGTGGACGCTTGGACCCAAACTGAGGAACTCTACGTACCGACACCACGTAAATTTTCGAAGAAATTTGAGAATGTTTACTGCACTCCAGAGGCAAACAGAATTCCGCAGGAGCTCTTTGCTTCGAGTACACCCATGAGGAATGATCGAAGCATGCGATTGGTTATGAATAATATCAACCTTGATTCGGTGAGTATATTTTTTGTCACCTTCTTCTTTATTTCCGTTGATATCCTCCTGTTTAGAGTCATCTTATGTTTTTCTTTTTTTTTCTGTGTCATCCTGGCTTTCTTCGTCTTAATGATGTCTGGTCCCTTGTCATTTTTAAGGTCCTTGTTGGAATATGTACCCGTTTTTATGTTTTTACATGTTAATCGCATGATTACCCTGATGGCCTTTGTGACTAGTTGTTTTAATTCATGTTCTACAGTGTTTAAGTCATATAGTTCCCCAATGTTTGGTTCCAAATATTCTGTTTGGTACAGTAAAACTAATATTTCATTATTTTTTAGGAAAGCAAACAAAAAGTAATCAATGCGCTAACTCCAAAGCGCAATATTCTTTTGAATTGCAACAATTTTACAACACCCAAGACCAACAATGTGTTATTTAACAATGTGACGCCGGTCTCAAGTCAAAAATGGCGCTCAAATTACGCAACGCCATCATCAGGGAAGCGATCCCTTCACAGCGCATCGCCGAAACACATTTCCCCAGCGTCCGCATCGAAATTTTACAAACTCATCGGGAAAACACGCGATTTCCAGAAGAAATACGCGATAGCCACCGTGAAACTATTCAAAGATGCCTGCTATTGGTTCCGGAATATCACCAAGCAGAGCGATAATGTTGACAATGTTGTAAAGAACAACGTAAATGTTGCACCTGCCATGGCGACGGACCCCAAGAAAGGAGCAGTCTGCAAAATCGAGGAAATGTTCCACATTTTGCGCGAGGAAATGCAAGAGGTGAAGAATATGGTTGAGGAGTTGAGGAAGCGGACCTCGAATGGGATTGATGAAAGGGTACATGAAGTGAAGAAGGAGAATATCCCTATTGTTACCATATCGCCATGTATTCCGGCACCACCACCTCCTCCTCCTCCGATGTCTCCATTGGCACCACCTCCACCACCACCACCACCACCAATGCCATTAATGATGGCATCAACAACTAGTTTACCCAAACTAGCCAGGAAGAAGGAGAATGATTCCAAGAAAGAGGACAAATCAAATGGGTCAAGACCTTCAATAAGCTTGGAAGATATTTTAAAAGTGAAGCTACGTAAACCATGTGTAAGTAAATTTATTCTATCATTCAGTTTAAAATTCAAACAAGGAGATCCTTTGGTACAACTTATTGCTTTAACCTTAGATTATATCTGGAACTTTAACTTTGATCCTAGAGTTTTGCTTTGGAACTAGATTTTATTTCCGCCATTGCTTTCATTAATCTCCTCATTTTTTCTTCGGTTACTAGTGCTGAGACCCAATTATTGGTATATCTACACAAGGAATTACTTGGGAATTGAAGGGTTCGTGGGTGCAGTGAAGAGTGGCATTTCTGTTTGAGGTGATTTTAGACTTAGATTCAATGTGTACGCCTTGGAGTTAATTCCATGTTTTAGGTCGTAAACTGGTTCCTTAACTCTTAACGTTCTCAAAGTAGATCTTAACCTTTGCTCGAGTATTCACCTTTGGACCCTTTTGTTGGTCTAGATTAGCAATAGGCAATCTATGACTTGTGTGCTACTAAGAACCCCTTTTACTAATTTCAAGTGAACCTCTATAGTCCCTCAAAAGGGACCCGCCTATTTGAGACTTGCTCCAAAGCTTCCATGGAGTTACATGGAGTTACTTTGGGACTTGCATCAGAAGAGTCTTGGGTAATGACTAAATGGGGACTCCCCAGTTGAGATTATGACACAAAAGTCCCTTTATTACTGAAATTATGGTCATAGACTTTGAGGTGATTCTCTCCACACTTTGGCATGCTTTAGATTTTGCTTGCCCTTTTCTTCGACTACATTTCTATATATTTCTTCAACATATGTTCCTCCCAAAGTCCCACTAACCGAATGTATGCTTCAAGACCTTCCAGCAGGTAAACTTTCTCTTTTACCCAAGCTCAACTGATTGCATGTTCTTCTTTTGCTGCCTTATTCTTTCTCCTTGATCTATCCAATTCTACCCTCAATAGACTTCACTATCTTTTCTTTTCCTACTGTTAGCCTCGAGGACATAGTCCTCCGCCTTCAAACTGTGAACATCTCTTCTTTTTACCTCGCGATTCTTTACTGCATATCTTGTATCCAATCAAACACCACCAGTACACATTAACATCACAGCTTGTTCCAAGGCAACCCCGAGAAGTACCTCTATTTGAGAATTGCCTCAGAAGAGCCTCCCTAAGGTGAGGACTCCTCATTTGAGATTGTTCTCCAAACGTCCCTTTCTTATCCAGATTGTCGTCCATAGATGTGGGTCACTCCACTCTATACTTGACTTACATGACTATACTTGATCCCCAGCCAACCCCTAGTCTAGAGTAATTAACACTTTTCTGTCTATGTTCAGGATCGATCAAAATCTTTACCAAAACCACCACCCCGCCGACTAGGTACACCTGTAGTCACAATGGACGTGTTGAAGCAGGTCCGCCTGCGACCCGTAGCTTCCGCCCAGTCGTTGCCAATACGTCGCCCACGCGGCAGCGAGAGTAGCAACGATTCCGGCATCGAAAAGTCCAGCAACAGTCCGATGTCGAACCTCAAGCGTCTACTTACGAATCGGCCCTATTCTGAGGATCGTCCCAGACGCAAGAGGCACGCACTTCAGCGCGCCAACGCTAATCAGGAGCATTGAACCACCATTTGGGTAACCTACCGCAAGGTATAGTCAACCCTGCAGTGGCGTGTTCCTATTGGATATAATCCTTTATTATATCCACCACTTTAAACCGAACAATATTTTAATTAAATAGATCATAATTTATTTTAAACATAAGTACTACATTAAAAAAAAAAGAAGAAAAAAAAAGAATTACTAGAAGCGTAGCGTTAGAGCGTTTGAACATATAGAATTTTAGATTCTGCGAGCGTCACAATGTACTTCTCTCTATGGGGAAGTGCAATTGTTGAAACATACACATGTTTGTTATGCGTAGTGGAATATTCTCAATTTGTGAAACAAATTGTTGATATATTTTGAATGTACTTGTTTAATCTGCGTATTTGCATACATGCTGTTTCCATTGTGGGCTTTTTAAACTAGGTTGACGAAGAAATATTTAATATTTTATGAGTTATTATCAGTATCGTTAGAAAATTGTTTCAATTATGTGTAAAATTTAATGTTAATGTTATTTCCAAAAAAAGAAAATTAATTGAATTCTACATGAATTGAGAAATAAAAAAAATCAATTTTGCTTATTAAATTAACTTTTTTTTTCATTTTCTGGTATTTTTGTTGTTTTCCCTCAAAAACATCAAAAATTGTCTTCGCTCCACTAAGGGTAAAGTGAAAAAACATACGTAAACATATGCAATTAGAACAGGACAGGAGAATTAAAAATAGCTTTTATTTTTAATTCTCCTGTCCTATGAAATGAAAAACGTCGTAAGTTTCTGTTTGAGGTTGAAACTTTCCCCTTAAAACAATAATTCTAGATTTTCACCAAGAACAGTATGGAAATAATATATAATTCGTCCTTCAAAATGTATTTATAGCACAATTAATGAATGAAACAAGAAATGATTGGACCATAATAAGACTGGCAAAGGTCGTAATTGTACAAAGTCGATTTTCGACGATTCGGATGAGTCAGAAAAGCCTGGAGTCGGCCGAAACCTATAAACTTACTCCAAAAATGGCCTGACTACACCTCGATACTGACTGCGTCGACAGGAGTGAACGCTAATTCGTATCCGAATGTAATTATGAATGGATGCGTAGGTGACCCAGCAACACATTCTCTGCACACGCCTAAAATGCTCTCAAATCAACAATTCACGAACAACTTTTATATAAATGACAGTAGTAATCATTGTTCACATAAAACATAGAAAGATAACAATTTTTAACACGCTTAATCGTAACGATACCACCGAAAAGACACGAAAAAGTAAAGTTGGTTGCCTAATCATAGAAAACCTAACCAAAATTTTAAAATATTTCTATTTAATTGAGGATTAACGAGAAAATTCAACAATTTGAACCAGGAAATGTTTCTATTTCGGTCGAACTGAGATTGCACCAAGTAAATTGGTTTATGAAACAGGTGTATATTTAGTGTTAATTAATTAGAACACATAGAAAAGAACATGTGCGGCTAGCCGTGCATGAAAGTGGGTGTTAGGCCGGCCAAAGATGGGCATTCCAATAACAACAGGTCGTTTGTCCCTCCTCGACATCCTTTCCCGAGCAAAATTTCGATGACGTGTGCCGCTCGAAGAGAATCTATACAAATTGCAAATCGGCACAATCGATGTACGCGTGTTTCGTTCGGTACCGTCGTCAGTTGATAGCGAAGTGCGAAAGTTGATAGACATCACCGCTTGTGTGTGCTCATCAGTGGATTTTGAAACAGAGTTTAAGAAACAAAGTTTAGAAAACAAAGTAAGTATCTTTTATACATTAAAAATTAATATTCATTCTTTACAAAAAAAAAATATTAAAGCGGTGTTTGGTAGTTTTATAAGCCTTTAAACGTGACTTTCCAACTTTTGTGTTTTTATTTATTTTGTGTTGATTTACTTTTGTTTTATAACATCTTACGATGTCTCTTTATGGCTTTGAGTAGCTTTATAAGATAAGATTAGCTAAGAGTTGGAATCATGCATTTTCATTGCCTGTTTAACACAGTTTAACAGCGTTAAACACACTTTTTGCCCGGTGATCTATTAAAGAACTTGTTTCTGTATTTTATGCACTGGCTCGTCATACCATATACAGCATAAATGTATAATAAAGATTACAGTCGGAGTGGAATATACATCTTGTTGTTGTTCTATGTAGTTATGTAGTTTACGACCTACAATTGTAGTTTGCAAATTTTTATCTGCACGCAACTGGTTTTTCTTGCAACGGGAGTACTTTAAATAATAATTACCTTATTAATTTGCGATCTAGACACGTGTATCATTATCAACTGTACTATTATCGTATAATAAGAAGTTTTAAATGATTTCTTAGGTCGCTTTTGATGTTTACCGATAGAGAACTTAAGTAAACGACTTTTCATTGATAACTTGTCGTTTTTTTTTTCGAGGAAAATTTGTTGAAAAGTGAGTTTAGTGAGTGAGTTATAATAAAATAAATTTTAATTACTTTCATTTTTATAATGAAATACATAATGTTATGAAAACGAAAAAAAAAGTCGTATTTTATTGTTGATATTCTTTAAACGAAATTTCATAGGTGAATGTGATAAGTATTTATTTATGTAATTATCACGGTTGTTATTAGGTGTAGTTAGTCTCTGTATGGATCGAGATGACATGGCGAATTACATCATCCTTTTATGGTGCTACGGTGGTGCTACGTCTCGAAATAAGACGAAAGTGCGATTTTGGTAGCGCCAAGGTGAACACACGCCAGACTTAAATGCAACATGGTTGCGCACATATGTTCATCAACAGATGTTTGATTTCTTTAAATGTAAATTATCAATCATTGTTGAATCATAAGGAAATTATTTTTACACTCGAAGATGTTGGAAATTTTAAGTTTTCTTCTCTTGAAACTAATTAATAATTGATGAATTATCGGTCTGTTCGGCATATTTATACACACTTTTTGTTTACAATGTTTGATTTTTGTATTGATGCTCTATCTGATGATGACGAAATATATAATAATTCTCTCGATCGACTGATCACAATTTGAGATCAAAATTAAAATGCTCACGGAAAAATTGACCCCAATACTTCAGGGGGACGTATAACATCTCATAAATGGGTTCCCCCCCCCCCCAAACAAATATTAAGTATCTGAAAGTATATATTTTTGTGTGTAATTTGGGACAAAATTAAAAAATTCTCACTGAAAAACTGAACGGAATATTTTACGGGGGACATATGAACTTCACAGGTGATAACTTATAACGTGACATATATGGTCCTCCTGTCCCTCCTGGACCTCCTGTGAGGTCGCCAATATTGGCAAAGGCGACCTCACAAGCTGCAGACTATGTAGGTCGGAGGTTGAAACAACCGAGCACCTACTCTGCACTTGTCGCATCCCTAGCAGCGGAAAGACTTTCTTTGCTAGGCAGCGAGCAGCTAAGTCTTGCCGAATTCAAAGGGAAGTCGGTCAAGGAGATTCTAGCCTTTTCTAAGGTATTCTCCGTTATTGACCCATAGTTTTGGTCCATGCACAACAGATCAAAGCTGGTCGCAGTGCTAGTGGCGTTGACCGCCTAGGATTAATTGGAAAAAAGGTCTTCTCCCCAAATATACAATTATGTGTGCAGTATGATCTGACAGAGCATATTCTTATACATTTTTTGAGCCCAAATTCAAAATACTCATTAAAAAAATTAACCGAAATAACGTCTATATTCCATAAGAGGTAATGTAAATGTAACAGCTTATAAAGGGGCTCCACCCCCCCAACAAACAATGAAGGATATGGTATTATCTGAAAGAGCATATTTTTATGAGTAATTTGAGACTAAAATCAAACTCCACGAAAAAAGTTGATGAAATAAGGTATATTTACAGCAAATAAAGGGGTCATCTCTCACGGAAATAGGCCAAAATCACCAAAATTAAATACAGAAATACAGAAAATCTTAAAGAAACGCTTAAAATTCGAATTATAGATTTATGTCGCAGCGAAATGTGAAACGGAAAATATAGTGACATCAGACATCAGTGACATAGTGACATCAGGATACGCTATGCAGCCTATTAACCAATTGTAGCTGACCTAGGCCTCTCTGATATACCCGTATGGGCAGTCCCGGAGATGAAGGAGAAATTTACATTGTGACGACATGGGTTTGAGCGCCGCCTGAGTCAACTTCCCATCTGATTTTCAGAAAGGCCACTTGTTCCAGTCAGCTTAACGCCGGCAACGCCTTAAATTAAAAAATAAAAAAGATTTATGTCGCGGTTTTGACCCGAAATTGTCCATCGTGCGACGGCACGGCATGGATCCTCAGCTATGAACACATTACATAGCCATAGAAATACGTCATCTACCAGTACTGTTATGATCAGCCGTAGGATATGTACAACATTTCATAATCAAAGTGATATAAAGTGTTATAAGATAATATAAAGTGTTATAAAACAGGAATAGAAAAACGATTTTTACGTACGCTTACTGCTAAAGATACGTTTCAGTCGCAGAATGCGGGAAAAACGGGCAGCCTAGTTGTATCGTCTCGGCTTACCACGTAGGAGGACAGGGTTCGATTCCCCGAGGTGGGCAATCCACCGGGTGGATTGTATTAATTATTCACCCACTACACATCACACACACTGCACTACAATCAACATTATATATATATAAGCGTGTCACCCTCTCGGGTATCGCTACCTCATGTAAGGCTTGCTGATCATATTAATATAGGGGTGATCAATCCCTATGTTCTTCATTTCTTACTTAAGTTATCGTGTTAGAG
>JAODAC010042437.1:0-11539 GCA_027575185.1 Mimaenictus wilsoni | reverse complement strand
GATAGTGTGAATGCAGTCAGTGGTTTCTTGTTGTGTGTTGGTTATTATTTTTGGTGAGTTGCGCATTGCGATTGTTGTATGGTTCTTGATTGTGATTTTTGTATGAGTGAATTTTAATTGTGTGAATTTTCTAAGTGATTTTTTGTGTGAAATTTTATAAATAATAAATACACACATGTGGGGTGCCCACCTCGAGGACTCGAAGCCCGTCCACCTGCGTGGTAAGCCGAAGCACTACCAACTGTGCTGTCCAGGTGGACTGAGAAAATATATTTTAATACAAGTTAATAAAAACAAGATTATGTTATTTGTACATAATCAATGTGCAGTCGCCTTGCTAAGTACCCAAACTTGAGTGTGCTTTTTTTTCATTCCCCAGCGAACGGGCATTCAGCAAAGATTTGGGAATTCGATCTTCAATCCATTGAAATATATATTAACAAAACGTGAAAAACAAGTTGAACGTTGGCAAGGTACAGCAAAAATGTCGCGATCCGTGTGTTCACAGTTTTATTGTTAAAATTTATTGAAATTCTATGCAGATGCGGTTTAAAATAAAATAAATACATAGCCGAAATATATGCCCAAATGCGAATGCTGAGAAATCCATCGACAGATAATATAGCCCTAATATTTTTCTTCGACTTCAAAACTTTAGGAAAGTTTGTATTATGCAAATTTATTCAGGCAAATACAATTTGGATAAGATCGCCTTTAATATTACAAATTGATAAGAATATAACAGTTTGAATCGAAATTCGAAAGTTAAATTAAATTAGCATAACAAAGTGCTGAAGTTTCAAATTGTAAATTTTCGGATTGATAGCAACACACGCAGAAGAAAATGGTACATGTGAAGTTTTAAGGTGAGAATCCACTGGGGCCTCGCGGCAATTGAGTCCGTTGAGTTTAGACTGGATGCGACTGCCATAACAAAGCATAGGATGGCTTCTTTGTTGACTTTTTAAACAAAGAATACAATCATATTTTGCTATCGTTATGTTATATCATTATATCGTTTTGTTATCAGTGCAATCGGAAATACATGGAAAATTTAATATATATATACAAGACGAACAGACGAGTAGTTAAATATTCAAACTCGGGTGAGCTTATTTTTCCAAGCCTTGGCGAGCGCGCATTCAGCATAGTTTTGGGAATTCTATCTTTTGTCGTTGCGGACGATGTTTTACGTTAACCTCAATTATTTTTAGAGCAAAAGATTGTCTGGAATTCTTAGGCTCTTCATCCTCTGGGTCTCCTTCTACACTGAGGTATATGTATTTTTTGGTATGTTGATGGTTTCGAATCTTTGGTATCAATAATTAGGTCGTAAGATGTGATATGGTTCACAAATGTTTCAACCAGCCCTCCACCCATTCAAACGAGGGTGAAATTTGCCCCAACGTGGACTCTCCTGTCTTCTGTTCCATTGTCTAGACTAGAGAAATTTATATTTTAAAAACATCACCAAATTTAATCAGGCATTTGTTAAAAATGATCGATTCTAACAGGGACCTTTCTCTATCTTTTTCTATCCTTTTATATAGGTCCTAATCATGCTCATGTTCACCGAACCGAGGAAAGCATAAACGAATTACACGGTAACGTAATTAATCACTGTACGTTGGCGTACCAGACGAAAGAAAGGTGGACAGATTTATCGCCGTCACTATGGATACGCAATCAATTTTTCATTGTCGTTTGATGGTGGCGAAATTAAAGTCGCACAGATCCGTGGTAAACACTAACACCAGTACCCTGATGATAGGTATCTCTACCTTTTTTTAGATTTATTGAATTGTACCTTTATATTGTGGGACCTTTCAGGGTTAAATTAAAAATAGACTTTTCAGAATTGGAATATATGAAATTCCAATACCACAATCAAATAATTAGAGTTAACATAAACTGAATCCACTCATTTCAGACGTTTTCCCATTCAGATATCGACAATTTATTTATATTATTCCATATCAATTTGTGCAGATATTGTTTTTTTTTTTGTTTTTTTTTTTGTTTCTTTCAGTTTACCGAGCATCGCCTGCTACGGTCATTAGCTCTATTCAATTCATTTTCAATGTAAATAGTCATATTAGAGGCTAATACTAATGATATTATGAAGAAGAAGAATTGATTTTAATATGCATCCTCACCGAGAATCGCTCTCAGGACCCTTGCACAACAGTCATTGAACATAGCGCTGCGCCACTTGACTGGACATATTGTTAATAATTAATTCGATTCAAAAATATTTCGCCTTGGCTGGGTGACGTGGAAGCAAATAACTAAATTTATGAATTGATTAAATCTTTCAAACAGGTTTATGTATGCAATTTTACATTAGTTTAGTTTAGTGCGTTTTACTGCGGGTCCTATGACTAAACGGACAACGCATCTGAATACGGATCATGAGATTTCAGGTTTGAATCCTTGCAGAATCGACCTTTCAATTTACAATAAAATTCATCCCTTATCTGACTATTCGCTACATCCTTCACAATAGACAAAACCTGCCTAATAAACTATATTGTATAACCTTGTGTTATGGGAAACTTCACTTTATGCCCACAAATAATTCCATATAAAATAAAAACGTATCGCCCAACGTGGGGCTCGAACCCACGACCCTGAGATTAAGAGTCTCATGCTCTACCGACTGAGCTAGCCGGGCCACACAGTCTGGAAACGATGCAGTTTAAGATATATTCGAATTTTGCTATTCTAGCAAAAGCAAATAATTTGCATACTTTTAACGTGGGTCTTGTGGCGCAACGGATAACGCGTCTGACTACGGATCAGAAGATTCCAGGTTCGAATCCTGGCAGGATCGGTCGTTTTAATTACTTATTTTCTTATACATTCCATATCTTATCAGGTGTATACGGTTACGTCACCACCAATAGATGGCGGCAACTACATGCATCACCATCTCCACCACCATGGACGACTCTGCGCATCAATCACCTGCGCAGAGTCGTCCGTGGTGGTGCATGTAGTTGTCGCCATCTATTGGGTGGTGATGTAACTCGTTATGTTTCTTGGTTGGAAAAACGCAGTTGAGGTTTGATGTTGAAAATAGACTTTATTTCACAACAGCGAAACTTTACGATTAACAAACTCAAGATACTTTATTTACTTTACTTTACTTTACTTTATTTATTTACAAAAACGATTTCGAATTATATTCGTGAATCTTGAATACGAGATACTTGTACTTAAAGTAAAGTCAAGAATAGAATTTTATTTACAATGAAATGTTTGAGGAAGACTTTTATCTTCCCCACGCAGATGCGCAGAGTCGTCCGTGGTGGTGGAGATGGTGGTGCATGTAGTTGCCGCCATCTATTGGGTGGTGACGTAACTATATATAACATAATACATAATACATAATCTAATGTTACTGGAAACGTCACATTACATCTAAAGATAATCCGGTAAGACATAAAACTGTAGCTGCAAACGTGAGGCAAAAGTCCACGGTCATGATATTAAGAGGCCCATGCTCTACTAATTGAACAGGCTAGATAGAACGGAATGAAGAAGTTTAAGAAATGATTAAATTATGCTATTGCAGCGAAGACTACTTATTTGGTGTGAGTACATTTAGTTAGGCATGGTCGGTTCTTTTTATTTTCATTCTCCCGTGGTGCGAAATCTATCTTAGTTCTGGTCATTTTACACCATTCCTCAAATTAGCCTTTTTTGATAATACAATCCTCCAATAATTAGATATTCGACTAATAGTTAGATGACATACCTGTCTAACAAAACCATTTGCAAATGACAGATAAAAGTATATGTTGAAGGTGAATGTATGAGGTCGTTCATATTCATAAATTTTACCAAGCCTAACACCGCCCACCAATATACCATCCCCATGGGACAGGCCTTCTCTTGCACTTACACATAAATATACGATATCGGTTTATTCGCTTTCATTTCACAGCATTCACAGGCGCTTAATCGCTCCACAATCGTGGCCCTCCGTACGCTCCCACAACCAGACTTCTAACTATCCGATATTTTTTCGGTGGGCAGTTTTTGTACCCGTTTACGCAGTCGACTGCCGTTCTACGAAATGAATTCCATTGAACGCGAGTTATGCGAACGTAAATAAACGCTCGGAGTTGTTCATTCCTTTTTCTCTGTCGCGTAGCCCAACACCTAGCACCAAATTTACGTGGTCGTGTATTGCGCCACAGGATTGTGTGTGAACGAACGTTTTAATTCCGTTCCAATTCCCAAAATTACTTTTCTGACAACTTTCCACTCGTAAATATTCCTTAATTGATATATCCCAAACTGCAGCACGTATTCTAGGAATTCAAAAAAGTTGTAAACATGATTCTGGAACTTCGCCTGAACCAAAAACCCAGGAAGATGGGGCTCTGTCAGTATCCTCGTTAGAATCACAGTTCAGAATTATATATATACTGATTTCATTAGAATTATATTAACAGATATTCGATAAAACATGGTGCTTATAAATCAAAAGCGTTGGATTCAGTAACAATTATACAATCCACAATGAAATTTTCTAGGGTGTATATGTTTATTTTGAAGCGATTATTAAAGCTGGCCTGATTTTGTTTTATTTGGACAAGATAGTACCATGTATACATAATTGTTAAAATATTGAAGTTATACGGAAATAAATAATTAAAAGGATCGATCCCGTCAGGATTCGAACCTGGAATCTACTTATCCGTAGTCAGACGCGTTATCCGTTGCGCCACAGGGCCCACATCAACCATGCACAAATTATTTGGCTTCGCCCGTGTAGAATTAATCTAACATATCTTAAAGGGCGTTATTCTTACCAACGTGGCCCGGCTCAATCCTAGCTCAATCGGTAGAGCATGAGACTCTTAATCTCAGGGTCGTGGGTTCGACCTCCACGTTGGGCGACTTGCTTTTATGTCATATCAATTTATCTGTAGATCTAAAGCACCGGTTCCATTAACACTTGATTATACAACCCACAATGGCGAAAAATAATGAAACATGTATTGATATGAATCGAAAGTTGGACGAAACTGTACTCTCATACATAATCGTTAAGATATGCAGTTTAAGGCTCCCATTAGACTAAGAGCGAGCGTCGCTAAACGAAGCGACATAGACACAAAACAAACATAGATATGTCTTAAAATTGTCATAGTTCCGACTTAAAATTGATTTGAGAATTTCTCCCAGAAAAGTCAAAAGGTCCAAAGCGTTATGTCCTCTGCACGTCCCGGCACTAGGTTCCACGGTTCACGTTCTCCTTTAGATGTTTATCTCACAGCAAACGTCCACTATACATTCCACACAATTTCCGGCAATTTCCCGCAAATTTCAATCGCAATCTCACAATTCAGTTACGTGTCTACCATACGTGCGTGTCTGGAATTGTAAATACATTACCTAACTCGGCTTGCAAAAAATATGCAACCATATTCAAGATTTCCTGCTCTTATAAAAAAAAGAAATCCTGCTTGTGGATATTCCGTGATAGTACTAGTTATTTTCCATTTTCCTCTTCTGGTTTATAAAATATGAACGGAGAAAAAGCATCTAAACCTGTGAATGTCAAAAAGGATGCGTGTCAGGCCCACTGTGCTTTGTGCATTGCGTGCTGAGATGCCGGGATGCTAGGATTTGCTCAGAGATGAAAACAGGACGTAATGCTTTCCGACTTCCACTCTTTCTTTTTTTCTCTCAAGGGCGTCTCAAGTCAAACATAAATTCACTCTGCACAAACAACATTGTTGTTGTAACAAGCCAATTCATAGCGATCGTAAATATTTACTTCCCCATAATTCGACTATACGAATTTAGGTAATCATGACTTAAATTAGTCATCAACGACTTAGCGTTTTCAGCCTTGACCCAAATCATGTTCAAATCTAGGGAATTGCAAACGCATAACGTTTGTGAGGTTTGGAAGAACTTCAATTAATTTTCCTTGTACCAAATTTAAATTTGCATTAACTACATAATTCCTGCTAGTCAGCATACTCTTAACTACGTCGTGATTAATTAAACTAGTAATTTGTAACTTATAGTAGAATTTGCTCGGATTTCAATTGGGTACTAATTGTACATATATTCTACCGTCACAGAATTAACAAATTGAATTTTTCGCATTCTCACCGAAAAAACGTAGCCTTGGTACTTTAGTTATGGCAGCAGGGAAAGGAAAATATTTTATAAATGCTATAGAAATTTAGGGTGTATAGGCGCACCTGTTGTTTTCACTAGTTTGTGTTCGTCCTGTTGCATCCTGTCATGTTTTCGAACACGGTCCAAGGGTGAACATTTCATACAACCTCGTTTGAAATTCAAATTCATACTGTGTTCCTCCAGTGTGACTAATTCCGTTTTGATTCTCTGTTGCAGGGACTGCGCGTCGCCGTACTGATCGGCATCTTTGGCACGTGCGCTGGTGCCTGGCTAAAGGTGGCATCCGTCCACCCCGACCGTTTCTGGCTGGGCTTCCTCGGCCAGAGTGTGGTCGCTCTGTCGCAGGTGTTTATCCTGTCGGTGCCGGCACGTTTGGCTGCCGTATGGTTCGGCCCCAGTCAGGTGTCCTCCGCATGCAGTATTGGCGTGTTTGGTAATCAGGTAAGTGAAAAACATACTTAATATCTACTTAAACCCAACCCACCTAAACCACTCAAACCACACCAACCACCTAAACCGCTGAAAGCATCTAAGCAGAGATACATCACGAAGTACTAAATAAACCTTCACCGTTACTGTTGTGAAGATTGTTAAATTCAGTTTACCACAGTGTGATTAAATTCTGACCGTGTGCAATTAAAGCACATTTTAACGAGATACCGTGTTATCAGGCGGTGAAATGCGGACGGCATGTGTGCGTATGCGCATAATGTACGACGGCAAGAGGGAGATTTACGACACTAATGCGATCCACGGTTCGCGTTGTTCGCGTTCCAACATTGCGCCAAACATGTCTGCACCCAGGACTACCTCATAGCCTTTTGGGTGGTCCTATGGGAAAATTGTGTACACACGGCTGGTGTTTAACGTTAAGATTAAAGTGTCGCGTCGACAGAACGGGGGCGGTGCTGGCTGGGTTTAAACCGACAATGAGGTAGAAATATTAACTTTATTTCCCCTGTGCTAAATACCGCGCACACTTCACCAACCATTCATGCATTATTCAACGTATTATATTGTTTTAGTTGTGTTTTAATTGCTTTTCATGGAGATTTAAGCTGCTAACTGCTCAAAAGTTGTAAATATATTTCGGGTGTTTGGACCGGATTTTCCGAGTGGAATGTGGAAGATTAATTGCAATGAAAGATAAATTGTTGTTATGGTTAGCTTTGTGGTTGTTAGTCTACCTAGTAATATTTTTAAAAAATCAGGAAGGGAGGAAGGAAAATGTGGGGAAAGTGTTTTTAATGAGCAATTTTAAACGAATTTTTGAGAGGACGAAGGAGGAGTATAATAGAATATGCAAAATTATAGCCCAGGGATCGTTCCTTAAAATATTATTCCTGAATATAAAAGGTTTTCCGTTAGATTTTATTTTTTTGATAATAAACATTTAATAAAAACAGGGTACTTTAACCCTTAAAACGTTATTTTTTGACAATGATCTATTATTTTGTAAATTTCTATCAAATGAGAAAATCGATCTGAATCTAGGCCTCCTTTTAGAATTCTAATCTAAAACCAAACACGACTCTCCACATTAAAATGACTTTTTAGATCAGCTGCATCGAAATACTCACGAAATGTTCCTGCTCCTGGTCCTGAAATCTAGGGGTGGGCCAATCCCTCCCACAAAAATCCCGTAAATCCTCGAGGACCGGATGGAAAATGCGATATCTTACAGCTTTGTTACAGTTATAGCTTTGCACAGTGCGTTGGTCGAGTTAGTGTGCGATTGGCAGTCACGAAGTGTATTTCGCAAAGTGTTCCCACGGGAAAGTGTCGAGTTTCGGTATTCTATTTATAGCATCCAGCTAATAGAAAACTGATAGTGGCTTCATCGAAAATGATACAGATTATAGATTTACTTTAGGATCCGTAACATTCGTAGGCATTCATAAACCTAAATAAAGACATAGGCTTATTTCCCAATAATTGCTTTTTTTCAATCTAAAATGATTATTTATTTATACTTATTCACAAAATTCACAAAATCAGTTTGATGAAAAACATCCGACAACTATGAAACATAAACATAGGTTTATGAATATTGCAATAAACTATTTCAGGAAAAAGGAAATCATAAAAATGAACAAAAACACGCATAAAGAACTTTTTATGCTTATATAGAGGATTTTGGAATGAACTGAATGTCTTTTTTCACTACCATTAAGAAAGAAATAATTCCACAAATATGAATACCAACTAAGAAAATGGCAAAGAAGACGGAAGTTACAAATATACCAACATATTTTGCATTGTACGTTTATAGATTTTCTTAAAATATCACGAAAACAAATATTCTCTACATAAAAATATTTCTAGATAGAAATTTTCACCCGAAGTTTGTTTTGCAATCTCCCCGCTATTCATAAATTATCCGCAGTGCGCAGTAACTCTTCGGGAGTACTTTGCAGGATATTCTCTCGTTAACGATTGAAAAATGCTAACAAAATGCTAATATTTCTTCTCACTTTAGTACTAGAACACTTTTTTACTCTCTCTCTCTCTCTCTCTCTATCTCTCTATCTTTCTCTCTCTTTCTGTCTTAATACACCCATAGCGTTTCAAGGAATGCTTCTGCATTTATGCAAAGACAAAAACTACGAGTTTTCGAAACGTTATACTAGTATTGGAGTATCGATTCGGTGTTTTTATTTTTATTTTCCAAAAGGCACATTTGGCACCAAATCGGGTGTTAATTCAGATCATAACTCAGAAAATGTACGATTTGTAGCGATAGCGAACAAGAGTTGTAAATATTAGTGGTTTTCTGGTTGTTAATTTAAAGTTTTTCGTTTTTATGATATCAATACATAAATTATGTTTATGGTTTGGCTTTGGAAGTTGGATAGAAAAATCCAACACGTAAATATAGTATCCAATACGTAAATGTAATTTAATTAAATTGAAGTGCAGAAATTACAGTTGTAAGCTATAAAATGTTTCATATTTGAAAAATTATATTTCAAATTTGAGAAAATTATGAAAAGGAAATAAAACTCGAATAAAATATGAATAAATAGAAGTAATTAATTTTACATCTTGCTAATTTTTAGGTTTTATTCATGAATCAGTTGAAATTTTTGACCATTTTATATCTTCCACTCCACTGTCAAAAGGGTTTCTTTCCTGGGACATAATTTAGTTAATACTTTCCTCTTCAATTGATACTTTTCATCAATATTGTACGTTTTATGTCTTTTTATGGCACTGTTTTGCATCTGTTCCATGTATTTCCGTTCTCCGAGAGCCATAGAAAAGAATTTATTTGGCTGTGTTGCTTTTTGCGTGGGTGGACATATTCAAAGGAGGTTAAGGCGTCGTTCAGACTATGCGCATGGTGAGGCTTTATCGACCTCAAGCTACATTCAGACAATGTACGAGCTTCCTCCTGAATTCAGTGGTGTCACCAATGTTTACATCGAGTTTCTTTTTATTTTATCTATCCTACTTTATGTTGCGGATATTCATTATCACCAACAAGTCCGACCCGTGAATATTACTTGTAGCAATCAAGTTGTGCTAATCTAACTATATCGATTTAAATGCTTTAGTCAATACTTTAGGCTACACATAAAAGCTCTAAGCCTGAAGCTGGCAGAATGAAATACCTCTACAGCAAGCGAAGCTTTTCCTAAAAATTCAAATCGTTCGAAACATCAAACAAATGTCCTTAATGCTTAAAACTCCCTTGAAATGAAATGGTCTACAAGTTAGACAGAGAACAAAAGGGTGTAAAATGGTAATAGAAACAGAACAACGCAACTATTTGCCTAATGATTTCATTAAATTTACATATCGGCGAGCTTCTCAATTTTTTAAACAACAAATTTCGTTGGAATATCCAACTGACAATAATAGTTGGTTTGAGTGTTTCGAATTAGGTTTAGATTAAATTTTAATCAAAATAAACATAGTAGTCGGTTGAATCAGTATTATTTAGAAAATTCGCTCCTGAATTAGCTATGACTAAAGCTGTTTGAAATAATATTAATCCAATAAAAATAAAAAGAACGGAACCCAGTTGTTACTAAACATTTATATTTCTGTTTTGTTTTATTCTAGTTATAATTTTTAGGTTTTTATGTTTTTTGGGATATGTTGGGTGGCATACTTCACTCATTACGGTGAACATCCGGTGCCACTGGTGATTGTGTGTGCCATTACACATCCGGCATCATGCTCCACCGCCATTATTTGCTATCCATCCAGCGCTAGTGGAAGCAGTGCTACCAACATCCTCCAGTACTCGTTACCACACTTGCAACTGTCACTCCCACGTTCCTGCCTCGTTACCGACACCGCACAGCATTACGCCCCACTAAAACTTCATCATATTCACGCCTTTTTTCGTCTTTTTGCCCCATCATCCGAACATTCCCCAAAATGTGCAACATATACACAATGGCATAATACGCATACAAAAAGATTAAAACCGCACAAAAAACTACTGCTATTATTATAATACGAGGACAATAGAGGTTTTTCAGCATACGAAATAAAAGCTGATGCTTTTATATAACATTGTTATCTCTCAAATTTATTTTCGTAAATTTCACTTTTCAGTTTATAACTTTTTACTTCATTTTCGCACTATCATTATAATTATAATTTTAAGGATATAAATGTTTTTGGCATCTTGTGTAATATATTAAAGAATTCGGAATATTCGAGTTTTTAGCTGCTAGTACTTAAGGGGCTTTGAAAGTAATCTGAAATAATGTTACCAACAACATATGACTAAACGTGCAGCGCATGAATAGCGGGATTTGCATGCGGCGTGATGAAGGTCGCGGTCGGCCAAACGTGACAAAGGAAGGAAGGATGGCGAAGGATAATGAAAAACCAGGCCACACTGATCCACAACCCCTTAGAGGGGTTGACTCTTATTCTAACCATGTTTCAACGCTTTCATTAGCGACTCGTTGGTTATTTCATGCGTATACATTTGCATTTTGATTCTTTTGTGTCATTAGAATATATTTAGATAAGTATTACCAGGAAATATTATAAAACTAGCTCAAGGTGTACCAGATGCTCAGGGTAGGTTTTATCAGGTTAGGTTAGGCAAGATTAGGTTAAGTTACGACTTGTCTACGCTGGGAAATATTGTTTTGTTCAGTTTCATATGTTTAAGCAAGGTTACATTATAATGGGTTTAAGTTTGGATAGGATAGGTTAAATTAAGTTAGATTATGTTACATTAAGTTGAAAGTGGTTACATTAGGTTAGATTAGTTTAGGATAGTCTGCGTTATATTAGGTTAAAACAATTGATATTAGGTAACATTGAAAAAGAATCCTTATTAGCAATACAGAGGAGGGTTGCTATTGGTGTGGCCAACTTATACAGCACAGTCTCGACGGCT
>JAODAC010042426.1:0-11543 GCA_027575185.1 Mimaenictus wilsoni | reverse complement strand
AATTTACATGATTTCTAGCCTCAAAAATGAAGAAGCAGTTCTGAGACCAAGATGTGATTTGCAATGAAACAATTTCAAGTTGTATTTTGGTGGAATGTGTCGTATTTTTGAATCCCAAAAATATAGCAGCAAAACAGGAAGTGGTGACGCATCTAATTTGATTAGTTCACGACCATGTAAAACTTGGATAATTATACGCAACGCAGTGAACTGTTTTCATTCTGCTGTGTGCGAAGTTTGCTTTTTTTTACTCGTTGTGCATGAGCATCAAATTTTCATAGACAACACGGTCATAAAAATGCAAATTTCATTAGACCCATCTCCGCAGAGGCCAAATTCTCTGACATGATTTGGCCAAAAAGTCAACGTCAATTATTATGCATTACGCTCATTGCATAAGTGATTATATATTGGTTTATTACCTATTGTATGACGCTAAATCATTATTTATTTTAACGATGTTCGCTTCTGGCAAACATAATATTCTAATGTTTATGGTGAAAAATGGAGAAAGATTAGCGAACCGACCTTGTCACTTTGTTTTATTACATACGTTTTGAAATATTGTATATTTATGACAATAAAAATATTGAACGATGTTAAATTCTAAAATTGTATTACATTTTTTTAACGTTTTGACATAAAAACTCGGAAATAATGTTTTGTTGAACATTTTTCATGGTAATCTAAACTCAAAGGTATAATGGGCACTTGAAACGATAAATTTATATTTTATATTAACTTTTCTACTTTGGAAAAAATATATGTGCATAAAATAGATACACCTTTAACACTAACATAAGTAAACGTGTTTAGCTTCGTAGTGCATTCGTTTTTAAAGGTACGTAGTAGTTTATATTGCTGGTTGCGTTTTTAAAGTCGGTCGTAAATTGTTCATTAAAACGACGACGCTCGTATAAAACGATTCGCATGAAACGATTCGGCACGTATCTCGTTCGGTGCCCTTAGAATGGAGTCGGTGGCGCGAGCAGGCCACCGTCTAATGGTCCATTTGTTGGCCGCCGTCGTCGTATCTCCCAGCCTCTCACGTTTATTCACTTCTGCACTGCAACTTTCACTATCGGCTGGCGGGGCAAAACCGGAGTCGCCATATTCACGAAGCTGGCTGGCCTGGCTGCAGTTCTTTCGCGATTTGCGACCAACCAGCCTTGACATTTCCGTGCGCACATTCGCGGCGTGATCCGCGACAATCTCTGCCTCTAGCACACTCCAACGAAGACAAATATTTGCAACAAATCACTAAATTTACATCGTTTGTCTTTAAAAAAACACCTTCAAAATATTTCGGCTTACAAGTAGTTTGCAAACAACTTAAAAAGAAGAGTATGAAGTCATTTAAAAGCTATATAGTCTTTTTATTTATGATTATACAATGCATTATTAGTTTTTTTTTGTTTATTTTGTGTAGTAGAATAGGTAAAAACAGAGATGGTTCTATTTATATTGAAATTCATCAAATAGGAATAAATTCATGGCATGAAAACTTCGAATCATTTCATTTGCACTAAAAAAATTCATTACTTTAAGGGAATCTCGTACAGTAGGTTCAAAAATATTCTCTCTAAATTCTCTATTCTAATTAAATTCTCTAGAATTTTAAATTTTAAATGATATAAAGTAATTCATTTTTAAGTTTTTCTTAAAAATATCAAATTTTATAAACTTTGCAAAACCTTTTTGGTTTTCTATAAAAATTGAAAAAGTGTTTAATGATGACCAATTAAAAAAAACGATGCGAAATAAAGATGGCATGCAGTACCTATATAGCTATTTCTGTCATGTGAAAACATTGCATTGTACTTATGATTAATACATTAAATTGACATCAAAAATGTAAAGCGTTTCGAGCAAGTAACTAGTGCCAAGTTTTGAGTAGGTAACTAATTGTAAGTGAAAATCGAGAAAGGAATGCATTTTTGACTCGTAAATGAGGTTATCATTGTCTCTCG
The DNA here is from genome assembly GCA_027575185.1 of Mimaenictus wilsoni. Classification (NCBI taxonomy): domain Eukaryota; kingdom Metazoa; phylum Arthropoda; class Insecta; order Coleoptera; family Staphylinidae; genus Mimaenictus; species Mimaenictus wilsoni. The sequence continues at coordinate 9,573 of JAODAC010042426.1, read as the reverse complement.
TGGAAACTTGTATAAAAGCATGAGTATATTGAAGGAAAAAGTGAATTAAAACAAATAGTTGCAATACAAATTACCACTTTTAGATAGATTATCATAAATAATCTCGAAAATTTAAACATAAAAACAAGGAGGATTCAAACCTTTTCCGTTTATCTATGGTTATACTGAAAATATATAAACTCTTGGAGAAGTCAAATTATAGATAACTTATCATAATACAAACAAAATATGTTTTTATTTCAATACTGTGAGATTTTTGCTGACCATTTGCCTAAAAACTTTGTTGCAACAATGAATATGCATTTTTAAAGTTGTATAACTTCATAAATTTATATAAAATATTCACACTCTCGCAATGGTAATTATCACTACCGTTACGAGAGTAAAATAAAGACGGAAATCATGCAAGAATAGATCCGCTACACTCAACGTGAAACTAGGTCAAGGGAAAATCTCATTGAATGTGGGGAAAATGCGACGGTTGCTAGGGGATTCCCTGTTGCTGGCACCATCATACTGAAATTTGAAACGTGCTGAGACGCTGCCGGAAAAGCAGCTTTTCCAGTAGACATAGCAGTAGCAGTAGCAATAAATAAATAGCAAGAAACAAACAGCGCGATGCATATTTCGCCACTCGCACTCTCGTATACATACAAGAACAGCAGACCAATTCAATAAATTCAGCGATGCTTTTTATTAAATTGGCGCAATCAATCATGATGAATTATTTTTGCGCACACGACAATCACTGCTTATAGCTTGTTGTCTTTTTCGCGTGCAGCCTTCGTTCGTTGTGCGGATGACCCAATTTGCATGAAAATGTAATTAAAATTATGAAAGCACACCAATCAAGCTAAATGATGGACATTGCATAAAGATTCCTCTTCGTCTCACAGTTTTTATTGGATTTGTGTTTAGAATAATGCAAACACACTTTGTACGAATCCTTGTAACATATTTTTTTCTCCTTTCGGATGGTTAAAGTTCAACTGCTTAAATTTAGTTGATGTATTCATAATCAATATTTATGATTATAGATATGTGTAATTAAAAGCGCTAGTGTATCAGTGTGTGCGGTATGAAGGTATGATTGTCCTTCATGATGGTGAACAACAATCCGTTATTGGTTTTCCATTTATTCGACATTCATTTCTGCATCAACGTTCTTGAATCGACAATGTTTTAGGCTAAAAATTTTAATCTACTCTTCTACTGTTTGACATTTTAAGGTTAAATGTTAGTAGTTAGAACATTTTAATATGTTTATTTCTAAATTAATTGGTTCATTTCTATTGAATGGTACGATAATTTTAGTCGCACACCCATGGAAAAAGTTATATTAGATTGTAAAACGAGCAAGGAAAGCTAATCATTTTTCTCGAGTATGACAAATTTCAAGCAAGTCATGCGATGAAAAATGAGCATTTCATGCAAAAATGAGCAATTATGGGTGAAAATAATAATGAGTAGACACTACACGCGTGCGTTATGTCATACTATGAGCTCCTTACGTACCTGGCTTACCTATAATTACGCCATCTACCAGTACGATTATGAACAGCCGTAGGTTATGTATGACATTACTTAATCAAAATCGATAATGAAATGTGCATATTATTATATAACAGGAGTAATAAAAATCCTATACGTTGATTCGGTAATAACGACCGCCCAAGTGATGAAGGCGTCTCAAGATGTGTAAAATGAACTAAAATGAGCTATAACTATAATAAATAAACAAAAAGTTATAAAACAAACAAAAAATCTTGCAAGTTACTTATTAATCATTTTTAAATTTTAAATGTAGTCCACGGCAAAATTAACAAAATAAATCTCGGGTTAAAATCAACAGAAGTTTAATATAATTTTTATTATGGAAAGCAGAAATTTCTTGGGTATAAACTAAAAGATGTTTATGAGAGAAATAATAATATTTTATATACTTTGGTATGGAATATTAACAATAATAATTTGTTGTTTTGCTTTATAGAGACATTTCAGTATGTACAATTCACAAAGATCGTTTTATTTAGCCGTATTAATACTGCTACAAGCTTTTGTAGCAGTATTAATTTTGTAATCCCATATTTGAAGAGACCATATTAATGCAATCATGAATATTCTGATAAATTACTACGCCTCCTGCATTACATTTTGACGCTTCAACGGCACAATACGTTTAAAAAATTGAATAATTTTCGTAACATCATTTTTAAGCAATGATGCTAAAGATATATGGCATTCCGCATATAGATGATGATCATCTTCTCTGCATTTTAACATATTTTATTATTACTATTTTATATTACTATTTTATATTTTTTTAGTTTTAGGGGTTAATGCTCATTGCCAACATCGTATACTAAATACTGTGTAGAAAATAGGGAAAGCGTCTGTTCGAAATACGGCTAGCGCGCTTACCCCTAAATTATATGTGAAAAAGAGAAACGCCTGAGAGACTGTTACTTACGTAACGAAAAAGTAACGATATCTATAAGTAGTTATCACTTCAAAAATATTTGAGCGTCACTGGTATCCTTATAACCTGATGTAATAAAAACCAATAAAAACATAGGAAATTAAAGATAGATAAATTAATATCTTGTAATTAAGCCTATCTTTTACACTACATTTGACTAATCTTCTTTATATTCATTTCTGTTAGTATTATAGTAAAACTGGCAACAGCAGGACAATGCTCTCAAATCGAGCAGGTTTGTTTTTAACCGATTACCAATTGACAATGTGTAAAGAATTATAACATAACCACTTAAACACCGTTGCCTATTGTCTGAATTATAAATATTCAACAGCTTAAACGAGTATACTCTTTATAAAGCCATAGATTTCTAAGCAAAAAGTGCGCATTCACCGGAACTCTAGAGATAGATAGCCAAGTGTAAATCCTATCAATTTACTTTTATCTATAGTTTCTCTTTAGTGGGACTTTTTCTTCATTTTTTGGCCATAAAAAATAGATAATATGTATATATAGACGTATTGAAAGTGAATGTTGGCTTATTTGAATTATTAGAAGTATTGAATTGAAAAGTATTTAATTATTATAAGTACAAATCATGAAACTATTCCTAGGACTCTTAAGGAATTGTTTCGGCTCCTCAAAAATCATTCAAATCGTCATTTTGGTTCGTACCAATTATATGAGTTTTGATCTATCTGATTTAGTTTTGGAGTGGTCTTAAAACCGTTTTTAATATATTCTATTGATTGTTACTGATTAAGTTTGGAGGAATACACCTGTTTTGCGGAAATGAATTTTATGTGACTTGAGCGGATTAAATATGGATTGCCGCCTTATTTCTGAACAGGAAAGATTCAGGAAGATTCAGCGACATATACTAGGGGTGTCAAAAAATATCGGTATCAGTAGGTGCAAGTATAAATCTAATATCATCTGGGATTTATCAGGGATTAGCAGCTTTGGCCGGCGAAACATTCTAAGTTCACGATAAACCCCCTTTTGTGTATTTTAGATATAGATCGATTACAAGTAGAACCTCTAATTCAGAGATGCGATCCACTTGCATCTCCGAATTTAGAGCATTTATTACGTTTATATTGGTCCGATTATAAAAATGTTGCTCACATCTGATCTATATCAACTAACAATATAGCAGAGATGAGCCACAAGCCGATGTTAGTTGAATGGCCCACGAGGTATTCTAAGCTCAAAGGGGACATACCTTTTTGAAATTTTGAAACGTGGGAATCACAAGAGTGGTCAAGTTGACCTGCAGCCCCTGATCTATCGTATAAATGACGCAAATACAGTGCGCCAGTGAACTATGTGGCAATATGAACACATTCTTTTACCTAGACTTATATAGACCTATATGCAATATCTGAAATATGTTCATTGTAGAACAAGAGTAGAAAAAAAGTTGATTGACGAACATTTATTGAAAACATAACCAGGATGTAAACACGAAACACCACAATAATCTACAGGGAAGTTCTTCATTTAATTAATTTGTACTTGCTTCCTCTATATTGAAAGTTTCTATTTCTTCCTACACACTCTATCGAATATTGTTAATTCATGTAAGTGAATGTTAATTCAAATTGTTTAATTACCTCCCGAAAAAACAAATACCAGATAAAATAATCTGATAATTTAACGTTTTTATAAAGTGTTACAAAAAAGTAAATGTTTAAAGAATGGTAATTCAGGTCTTCCGGACAATACTATCAAATGATACTAAATTTATTAACTATACTTGACAGCTAATATGTGGTAGTACACGCAATTAAATCCCCTAAATTTATGAAGCAATTACTTGTTAATCTATCGACAGTTGCAGTTAGGTTACAAACTCAAAACCAGTAACGCTATATTGCATGTTAAAAGCAGTAAATAAATGTTGTTATGCTAGTCGAAATATTCCAGCTTCAAATTACGTAGTTAACCACAAAAGCGTTCAATTTCCGGTTGATTGTTGAAATTGTAACGTGTGACAATGACGATGCCCTTCATGTAGTTGCTGTTGCTTATATTTTTGTTGTATTTCGAGTGGCGTATGTCTTGCGCTCGACTTGATGCTCTCAGTCAGCGGCGAGCAGATTGTGAGCCAAATGCGCGAATGCCGCGAAGTGAAAGGTTTTATTGCACGTATACATGCGCATAGCAGTAGGCAGGCAGCAGCAATTCGTTGCTTTGTACATTTACACATCAATTTAAGGCTAAAAACTTTAAAATATTCAATAACGTGTCTGCACGGCTCAAGTCAGGTATACCAGGCGCGTTTTGGTTGCGCCACCGCATTACACGCCATCAAAATTGTTGCAAAATTCATAAAATTGCGTATATAAATTATTACCTTCACGCAGTCATAACAGTCTGCTAATAAATCTGGAATTAATTTTTAATTTTCTTCTCAATGTACATTACAGTAAAATACCCTAAGAAATATTTTACAAGAATATTTTTATTGGAAAATTATTGGAAAATCAGGAGTTTATCAGGTTTTTCCATTGTATGCAAAGTCATTCTCTGGGCACCTAAATGATTATTGCTCCCGGCACATTGAGTTTGCTGCTCTTTTCTACATCTTGCCCTAATTCTGTCAGTTAAAACTTGCAGAAATCCATTGTTTTAATGGAAAGTGATTAAGAGCATTAACTTAATAAAAGAACAGCGAATATGTACACCACTGAATGCTTTATTACCGTGCTTTATTACCTTTATTATCGTGTAATAAAAGTTTACTTAGGAAAATATTTTTGGGGAAAACAGGCAACAGGGAGGCACTAGTAATTACTATGTTCAATCAAAATTTGCTGACACTGAGAGACTGACCGATTAAGACCAGGTATCTGAATATCTGAACATCTTTCAGGTGCTTCTCTCGAAAATCTAACCAAAAATAAGTAGGTTAAATATAACCGAATCAAAACTTCCTATCTTCCTAGAAGTATCTGGCTACCTATATGACCCAGAGTAAAACACAATCCTTATAATACACCAGTAAGATGCAAAATGTGCATACCGTGAATTGTACCTTTTGTTCTGTTCGTCGTTGCAATAAGCTTGTTATAAAAGTGAAATGAGGAAACTGGCCAGCTTTTAGCCATCATGTTGGGCACAACGCCTCGGCACTCGGCTGAAAGTATAAGTATATAAAGTGCACGCATACGCACACATTGACAACAACAGCCGGCTGTCAGCTCCAGGCGAGTGCACCCATTACGAACGAACTGAATGCAGACAAAATGGCTGCAACACAACGTTAACCAACCATACAGTTGCTTACTCTAGTCGTGCAAAGAAAACTCCGAGGAAATTGGTTCTTATATTGATATACCCATCGTTTTTAAGGTTCTCAACGTCCTTAATATCCTTTATGTCCTTAATGTCCTCCTAATCATCCTACTTATTGGGATCACCATGACGATGCTCGTATATATATATATAGCCTCGTGAGTCTAGTTCGAATAAAAGATGCAGACTATAACAATAACGTAAATAATGCAATCGGGAGGTAATAACAACTAGTGCTAAGATATGCGCGCGGTGTGCAATTTCGTCGCTAGTTGCGATCACCACCGCCGCCACGGCGCGTTTTGCATTCGTTTTTCTCTTAACATGCGCAATGTTTCGGAATGTCGGCCGCGATTTGCGCTCTTTGTGCCGCAATCGTGCGCACAAGAAACACGCAGAATTAGAAATCGAAGAGAGAAGCCCGAGAATTGCCACAATTATGTTTAGACGTCAAACAATTTAATGACACAAGAAATAAAGTATTCATAATTACTAATCAATGCTCAAAACATTACATAACAACCATAATAAACTCGGTTTTCGCTTTATTTGACTTAATATAAGGTAATTTAGGCCAAAATAGGTCAAACATGCCAAAAGACTATAAAATTTGACATAATGTATGTTTATAATTACTTGATTGTGCACACAAATGTATTTAATCCAATGAAAGAAAGAAAATTTGACAAAAAATGGAAAATGGAAGCTAGAAAACGTAGAAAAGATAAAAATGTGTAAAAGGAAAGAGGAAGACTAAAGATCAGAGGAGTAGAAAAGAGACAATTCCACCAAAAATGGTTTAATAAATGGCAAAAAAATGAAAATTATGAAGACACACCTACATCGTGTTGGTATGGGAAATGGAAGTTAGAAGACAAAAAACAAGATTTACTATAGGAAACTTCTTAGAGGTAGAAGTAAAGTAGATAAAAGACAATTCTTTAAGATATTTCTTGACAACTGTAAAGAAAAACGGAAAACCTGAAGCGCCCAAGGTTTTTTTCCTTATTTGAGGGAAAGAATGTTAACTTTGAAGTTAGTTAGAAGATCGCCTGCAACCGAAGAAAATATTAAGATTTATATTTAAATCAAGAAAGGAGACAGGAGAACAATATAATGATGTTAAAACTGCAAAAACATTGAAATTAACCAATGAATACTTAAAACCTAAGTCTTTAAACACTCAAGAAAAATTAATTTAAAACTAAGATAATTCTATTAGAAGGCAATAGAAACTGTTTTATGTAAAAATATTTATATAAAAAATTGTAATTTTATGCAATAATGCAATAATATTTAATTAAAGCTTTTAGTCAACAAATAAATAAAAACGTCGAATATTTAACTGATCATTTCATGTAAATCATTCTAATAAAATCATTTTAAGCAAATATGCAAATGCTATTCAGAAATGAATTTGTGGCACATAATATTAAAACCAAATATAGCCTGCTGAACACATGCATTAGTTCTTATGACTTAAATCAAAATAAAAATCGACTTAACATCGGATTAAAACGTGCAATCATGATGCAAGCCCCCAGCTACGACCCAGTACGGTGTGCATGTCGTTCAATCTGAAGTGAATGTTCGCGAGTGTCTGTTTCCAAGCAAATCTGGAAAGAACGAAAAAAATGCACGTGTGCGATTAGCGAATGTTTGCAATACGCTCAGCCCGCAATCTAATGGCGGCGGTGTTGTTGCTGAGTCTGTTGAGCGTTGTTGTGTTAGGTGGGGAGCACTAGAGTTACTCAGTCGAAGGGGGCACCAACCGCCCGCACCGTCACACGACGTCCTTGCCAAGGCTACCTACAATTCTCGCCAGTTTGCGCCTGAATGTGTTTCTGCGTGTTCTGAACATGTGTTGCAATTGCGTTCGACTTTTGTTTCGGTTTCACTTCACTTTAACACCTTCAACACTTTTTCTTACGCCTTACGACTTGTGCTTTTCCAGGAAGAACGGTAGATTTTGTATGTATGTACATAGCTGACGTGTGTTTGAGTGAGTATGGCGTGCGCTATGCGAACGTGCACTGCACTTCGATGTCGGCTGATTTTATGATAAACAAATGAAAGTAAATTACCTAATTGCAGACGCGGATTCCGCTATTATCTCAGGTACGCATCGGGCTTATAGTTCAGCAGATTGCATCACACGTTTTATTGTAATTTATTACTTCACATTTTGCGCCGCATTCACTCATAGAAACTCATTTCAAAATCTTGTGGAATATTAGAGATATCTTCATTTTGTTTTATAATTTTATAAATTGATTTATTGAGTTTTTAAGAAGAACTTAAGTTTTTTTTTAAAGAAATTTATGGGAAATTAATAGAAGAATTAAAATTGGATAGTCCTGGATAGGTTATAACAAGTTTTCTGAAATTTCTGGGAAATTCCACCTTCAAAGTCAGTTTCAGGGCAAACAGCTTATTGACTTAAGTCAACAGTTCCTTGTTATCGCCCAAATTTTAAGAAATAATTTATTCAATGTTTGTTTAGGATTAAAGCAAATTTTCCAAACATTTTCCGACTGTTAAAATGTTTTACAGACTGTTAAAATATTTTTTTTTGCAATTTCTGGGGGAGATCTTCAAATTCTGTAACCCAAATCTCGCAACATAATTCCATTTCCATATAGCGATCATAGTTCAAAGCCAATTATTGAAAAATGTCCAACTTAATAAATAATTCAGTATTTTGGACACTTTATACTAATTATCAAATTTATCCAAAACTATACATGATAGCAAATTTTACCAAAGCTTAATCGATTCCCAGATAAGTTAATTATCTACATTCTGCCATATTGTTACAATTGACCACTTCTGAAGTTAAGATTTGGACAAATTTCTGAAAAGTCGCGTGAAAAGAGCGTGATTTTTAAATAAATTTCAGGAAAATTAATAAAACGGCATCATAGGAGGACAAGTTCGATCCCTCGCGGTGAGCAATCTACCGGGTGAATTACAATACGCCCACACACACAATTCCTGTTTTTTAAATCAATTTTCCACGACATTAAATATAGAAACACATCCTAAAATTAAATTTGATTTGTTTTCGTTGAGATTTATATTGGATCATACATTTAATATGAATACGGTAATAAAAAATGTCAAAGTAGTAATCATAAATAATTTTATTTGCCATTAAGATTTGTAAGAATTAAATTTCTAATTTCAATTACATAATTAAAACTAGATTAATCATTTCAAAAACTAATTAAATTATTGCAGCCTTCATGTACCAACGCATATTTCCATTAGTACATTAAAACAATCTTTTGTCTAGAATATGTCTTCCATAACACGGCAAAAAAATGTAGTCGAACGGAATGTTTTTCGAAGTGCTTTTATTGGCGCATATTCAATCAAGGCAACACAGAAATAAATACACTATTAACTAAAATATTTTTACACATTCGCAACTATTTGCGAATCGTTCCATCGAAACGCCTCAGTGATTTGTGATTTACACCCACGCAATGTGTGTGATTTACAGATTGATTCCCGAGTTGATGATATACCTAATAAACGCTCTCACAATTCCATTGCAGCACACGTTTTGTAATAAACGAGCATAAAAACCGACGACTTTTATTGCTCATGTCGCCATTTAACTTGGAAAATTAATGATTGCATTGTCCAGCTGAGCGTACAATAATTGTCGAACTGATTTGCATATGAGCTCAAATCGGGCAAAAAAAAAATCGGAATTTGACATAGTATAAGTTCTTTTGTGGGTTTGTGATACTCGTAATATTGTGTTGTTGACCCCAATTTTTCCGTAC
>JAODAC010042415.1:0-11557 GCA_027575185.1 Mimaenictus wilsoni | reverse complement strand
TTAGACGTCTTGGTTTCTCTCATATTAGCTGATAGCGCAGCCGCACATGATGGAAAATTGAGGTGGACTTGCGCCCAACCTACGTCTATATGTTTTAGTATATAAGGTTGTAATTTAAATTTAATAAACCGTAGTAACAGAACACTAAGAACCTCAGAACCCCAGAGCCTAAGAACGTCACTTGTGAATGTTTCGCCTTTCAAGTGTCTCTACAACCTCCTCCTTCGACTTGTGCTGCATCTGGTGATCGTGCAAGCTGTCGTCATTCCGTACAGAATTTACACCTCTGCACCATCTTCAAGATACTTCTGAGAAGTATCAGTCCAGTAAGTTGTGTCTGACTGCCTCATTTTGGCAGCATATGCACACAGTCAATTTCGCTAGTTTCACACAAACATTCATGAAGCGAAAGGATAAAATGTTAAGGAAAATTAGTATTTAGAATTTATTTAGGATTTCTATCTTCTCACAATTGATTTTCGTCAATTCTAAATGTAAATTTTTCAAACCACAAAAAATTCAAGTCCTCAAGTGTCGAGCCACACTTGAATGTTGATATGCTATTCGTATACTTAGCTATGTAGTTTCCTAATCCGAACAATCCTGTAATAATCCGTCCTAAGTGCATTATCTTTCAACTTACAACGAGTGAAATTAAGTAGGCATTATGTGCATGGGAACTAATGCGCTCCACCCTCAGATGGGTGCAACCAGGAAAGAGGGGGCGCCTAAAGTATCCGAAGATGTTGTGCTGCTTAAGCCGCCACAGAACACGAAATAGCATTTCTTGGAGCGTGAGGCTTTTCCAGCTGAAAAGCATACAGCCTCCCGTCCTACAGCATATACATACAACCGAAACATTCTTGTCACTGTTTTACGTTTTGCATATTCGATTATATACAGCACATAACAAGTCATCTATTTTAGTTCGTATTTATCTAGTTTTCAGTTTTTAATTCCTTCAACTTTTATAGCCTCCTTGCTGAGGTGATGAAGTACATTTAATTAATTTCGTATTTTATTGCGTATGCTAATTTAATAAGCATTAAACATTTATCTCCGTTTGAAATCTAGATTGAGGATCGTGCTGAATGCTGCCTGCAATCTGCATTAGTGCCAGTGGAAATCTCGACTCAGCACCCGGCGCGGCGCCTGCACAAGTTTGTTCTGGCGTTTGGTCTGGGTGTTGGTGAAGGCGCCTGGCAGCATGTGGCTGGTTGGTTGGTACTGGGCGGATGGTGGAGGCGCATGGCGTTGTTGGCGCTATTCGTTTGCAATTCCCGGGGCCGTTCGCGAACGAAATAGTCACTCTATTTAGTGGCGTTCGTGCTCCATTATAACACTTATTGCGCAGCCCGCACGAACTTGTTTAACAATAGTTTATATCCCATTCGGAGCGCGCCCGCGAACGCGCGAACTGAGCGAATAAATTATTATTTACACGAGTTTTGCTAAACACACGAATAAACTCATAATTCCGTATTATCTCGAGCAACTACGATATTTACATTAGCACGGATTGTATTTCTTGTTACAAAGACAAGTTTAGATTTGTTTCTTTTTATTAAAAACTAGTAAAATAACATACTTTCCCTATTTTTTAACGAAAAGATGCTAAGAATTAAGAGGGAAACCTTATTTACATGATAAAAATATACGATTTTCAGGATTATATTTATCGGGTGGTTTATCTCAAAATTGTTCTCAGAATTGTTCCTAAGAATTTAATGTATAATTCACAAACACTGTGTAATTTTATCACAATATATAATCGATATGTAAGTTGTAAATAGATGTCTTGTTTCTATCGTCTTGTTTTTCTGAGTTGCTCAACTACGTTCACTCAAGCGTCCTTAATTTGATCGAAGAAAACACAAATTCGATTAAACTTTGGAAAAATTATAAAATTTTCTTGAAAATATCGTGGACAATTTTAAAATTTCATGTTTTTTAAGAATTTAATTATCTATAAAATTCACTTTCATATAGTCAAATTGAAATACGCGTTCTAAATTAGATAAATACAAGAATAGTGTACATTTTTATGAGCATTTTGAAATATAATTTTGAAATTTTGAGAGAATATTATGGAATAGTTTCTCTATGGATTATGATAATTTCCACATTATGATTGACCTGGTAAATGAAATTCAGCCTTTAAATCATTAATGAATTTGTTTTTCTTATGAATTACCAGAATTTCTGTCTTTTATAATGTACTGCATACACTTTTACTGTCAAGATTTTGATATAAATACTTAAACAATTCAATTTTGCAAAGTTGGTTTGATTTTCTTGTATGGAACGTTGAGTTTTTTTCACAGAAAAAGTGAAATTACTTATTTTTATACACATTAAAAGTTACAACTGTATTTTCCCATACAAATTCGATATAAACGTACAAGAAACTATGTAAATCTACATTTTTCTCATAAGCAATAGATGTTATATTCTAGACTGTTTAATTATCTATAAAATGAGCCTTCATATAGGCAAATCGGTTCAGTAGAACGTCCTCAATCGTGCACGCAAAATCTAAAAACGTTTCGAAAACAGCGCATTGAAAGTTGCATAAACAGTATACCATATATTTCTATGAGCTTTGTGCGATGTAACTTCGTAAAAATTCATAACACAGACTTGGTTAATACGAATTCCCCTTGAAAGAATTAATGAAATTCAATTTCGTTCACATTTCCATCAATCTCTATCTCAATCTCTAAAAGCTTGAAATGTATTATTATGTTTAATTATGATTACTATTATGGATCATGATTAGTTAGATAAAAAAAATGTAATAAAATCACAAAGTTATTTACAAGTTTGCAGAGATTTTCACACATTAAAGGTATTATCACTGTCATAACATGAATTTTCCCCCTAACTCGCCGCTAACGATTTAATAAAAAGCCGGCATATTTTTACGCGTTGCTTTCCATCCTCGAGCTTACAAACACCAAGTTTCGCCTCATAATAACCGAGCGAAGATAAATGCCGTGCAGTCTAATGTCTAAACCGTAATAGAACAGTATTATAATTTAATATGATGAAGACCTGTTCCTGCTACCTCGCATCCTTTCATGAATTACCAGTTTGCTTCTCTTTCTCTGCTTCTACCTCCATCTTTCCTCTATCTCTACCTCTAAACCACCACCCTACCTCTATACCTCTAAACCACCGACGAAGACGAACATTCTTTGTGGTTAATTTGTAAATTATCTCCTGGGTACGCTCGTTGTCGTTGTGCGAGTACATGGCGCATGTAATACGCAATTTTCGTCGACCGCCGACGTCGGCGGCAGCCCGTCAGCTTGTAGAAGGGAGGCTGGAGAAGCAGGAGAGACGGGTCCAGCCCGCCTCCAGTTTATTAACATAATTTTACGGCGGTGCGGCGCGCAAAACCGTAAGACTCGAGTTATTAAAAACCGTTGGCGGCTGGCTAATAAATTCTCGCGCACCGAAAATATTATGCGAAACAAAACACTGCAGGCAAGCATGGAAGGACTGCGACCATCTCCTCTCTCAACGTCCACGTCCTCCTCCGCCTCCTCCACCCCTATTCATCCACCACGTCCTCCTCCTCCACTTGGTGCTCATGCCACGAGGAAGGAAAAGGTTTGGAAGCGAAAAACGAGGAAAACGTGCCGAGATTTAGCACGAGTTGATGTGTTTTGATGTGCTTTTCTGCGGTTTGCAAAACTCTCACTACCCACTGCGTTCTGATAAAATATTCCCAACATTGCGGTAAATTAACCACATAAATTGTTTCGGGGTGCATGCATGCTTTGTACACCGAAGCAGTGCCATAATATTATGAGTATTTGCGAAAAGGAAATACGGTTTGAATTTAGCCATGCTTCATGCTGTTAGCATTATTTGTATGTACTCTGCAATACATACAAATAATGAACAAATTTATATGAGCGATGAGGGATAGTAAACGCCATAATTGTGGGCCAATTCGTAATTGTTGAAATATAAATAAATAAATGATTTGTATTGGTTCACGCGTTACATTATACAATCTCAATTGGTACATATCGTTGATATTTATAATACGAAAACATTTCCCAATGGTATGATTACAATGTGCACAAGATGCTCGCGAAACAAAGTAATATGTATGCATAATGTCATGTGGGACAGCGCAAATATTCAGCACTACCACAATGCGCACATTATCGATGAGAGTTGCTGAATGGAAAGCCATTTTCACAGCAATAACAAAATATTGAAATATATTCAAATGTGCCAGAGTTAATTGAATTGGAAATATGCCCATGATGCATATAAGCCCTAAATATTATATAATCTACGTTAAGAATCATCTATCAATAGTTTTTGAAGTTTAAATTCAAAATATTTACATATTTTATATTTTATCTCGTTTATATCATATTTTCTCAAAAAAGCATATTTTCACAAATATGTTTTACCTTCAAAAATAATGAAAAAATATTTGTAACGTTTCAAAATCATTTGGAAATTCAAGTTTTACTGATAAAAATAAAGAAAAAAATAATTTAAAGTTTAAACACACTTGACATAATCAAAAAATACTGAAATAAGGCATGTGTTTTATTTAAGTATATAAAAAAAGTCGTACAAAATTATATAAAAATATGCTTTGCATTGGATTACCCAATACCCGCTAACGTTTATCGCTATATGCCCTCAAATCTTTTCAATTATTAACATGAAGGCGTTATTAAGACGATGTTGTCATATGTTATGGGCCGAGTAATGATTGCACTACTCTTGTGGGTTAAATTAAAAATATTTTTTTTATGAAAATGTCGACAGCTATACTCAGAAATATGGTTTGGCTTCAAAAATAATGTAAAAATATGTTTATCTTAGGAAAACCGCTTAGAAATTCAGGTTTTACTCATAAAAATGTAGAAAAATACTATTTGAAGTAAAAATAATTTAGGTAAAATCAAAAAATATTAAAATCTTAAAAACACTAATGTGCTTCCGCAAAAATACAAAAAATGAAGAATATAAATATTATATAAAGATACGCTTTTCAGTGGCATACCTTCTTGCCACCGACGTTTACAACGATGTTCTAACTTCTACGTTTGATTTAGTGGATTGAGTCAAAGCTAAATTACGCCGCAAATTTGAAATAAAAAAACGATTTAAATGACACAGAATAAACAATTGGCATATCTCTCAGGTTGAAACAAAACACACATTAAAAAATAAAAAAGGTTAAAATCTGATTGTTAATTTTTCAGATACACACCGCCTAAAGTCTTAAATTTTAATAAACGTCATTAGAACATGAAATTAAAATTTAGCTTGACATAAATTATATACAGCTGAAACGAGGATTATTTTCAATACACATCTCAATAAAAACTGCTTCTATTAATAGAAATAAAAAAATCATAATAAAAAATGTAGCAGTTAGTGGTCACGTTGTTTTCCACACGAATGACGGCTCTTTTCAAACGTTTTATTGGAACCTCCGTTGCAGTCTCTTCGTGCCTGATTGCACCACTTTTGTATCAGGCACAATTGATGCTTTTAACAAAGAACACAGAAGCCACCAGAATTCACTATTAGAAACACAGAATCATACCTTGGTTACAAAGTTACAAATTTGCCTATTGAAATTGGTGAGATATTGTAAAATCTAAAAATATACAGCTCCAGAGTGGTTCCTGGAGGGGAAACACGTCTAGATGAATATCAAGGAGTTCCTAATATCATGGCAGAAGTTATGCCGCTCCTCACGCGTGCTAAATCCATCAGAATTCAGTATCTGAATCAGAGTATCAAACCTTGGCCACAAATTTACTAATCTAGCAATGCAGATTTTACTGAAACTTTAACCCCAAAAATACAAAGTTCCATAGAGCTTCAGAGCGATTCTTGGAGAGTTAAGACGTATAGATAAATAATTAATAGCGAGTATAAAACACCTCACTTTAGGTCCCGAAGATCATGTCAGGTGTTATTTCTGCTTTTTTAGTGGCTTCCAACCACTTCAATTCATTAAAAATCACAGAATCGAGCCTTGGCCATAAACTTACAAATCTAACAATGAAAATTGGATAGATTTTGCTTTAACTTTATCCTCAAAAAGGATTTATATAGCTCCAGAGCTGCTCTTGGAGGGGAAAAACACATATGCCATTGTCCAGAAGCAAGGGCAGCACACAAAAATTTAGAAAAAATTAGGCTGCTTTTAGAGCGCCAACGAACAAACTCATATGCCTCATATTAAGTGCTTTGCATTCAACCTTACCCAAGCGCGGATTGAAGACTGCCTTCTCTTTGTCCTAACACTTATGCTTCCTCATCCAACACTTTAATATACTAAGTGATTGAAACGAAACAGTGTGAAACGAAAATTTCGTAAAAACAAGAGAAATAAATCAGTTTCTGCAAACAAAGTCTGAAACACTGTAAAAATGATGTGCATTTTAATAGTTCCTCGTGAAGATCGCACGTGAATAATTTGCATTTTCACTTTGTTTGCAACACTTGTTGGTGTTGTTATGTTGAGGGTTCGGCTGGCGAAGCGAATTTTTCATACCACTCCAGCGTGCTGTTCCCTCCTCGCACACGCTGGAGATTCACCAGAGGTGCTTGTTGGCGGTAGTGACGATGGTGGCGGCAGCGGTGGAGGCGGTTGACGCCCGATGTGGTTATGCCCACACCAGTACGACGCTCTCTCGCCGCCTAAACAAAGAATCGTGTTAAAATTCCAGCGTAGCGTGCTGGGAAGTGCAGAAATTCGCATATAATTTAAGGTTCCCGGACTATGGGAACTGTCTAGGGAGGTGGATAAATAATGGGATAACCGGGTAGAGATTGCGTGGCCTCGCACCATTCGTGCCGCCTCTACGACCATCACCAACCACGCCGCCTCCGACCCGACGGTCCGTCGGCGTCGTTTTGGCCACTGTCCGAGAAATTCATTCGACCAAAAAATTGTTTAGCATAAGTCTTCCGCACAAATCCGTATTATTGCGGGCCTGCCTCATCGTTATTAATCACAGCGATATTATTTATTATTTATAAACCTACAGGGTTTTTTAGAGAGGAGGATGTTAAAAAAATTGTTCACTAATATTTGCTTTAAATAATAATCTTTTATTACCTGAAGTGGAGTTCGCATTAATAGAAGAATCTTAGATCAGAAGGACTTGAAATGTATCTATAACGTTAAATACACATAATTTTATTCAGCTCCAGAGTAGTTCTTGGACGGGCAACACTTGTGAATGACCTACGAGCGAGCACTTTTTGATGTTTATTACCGAGATTCATATTCCATTAAATTATTTCGAAATTAATATCTTCTAAATATATTCAAAGAGGATTAATCTTAATAAAAACCTAAAATAAAGCATAATTATATATAGCTCCAGAGTAGTTCAACTTTAGTTGAGACTTGGAAATGTTCATGAATAGAAATAAAATAACGATCATACTGTCAAAAACACTGCAGAGTCTCTGCCGATGCCGAAACTTACATTGTACGTAATCTTGGATCATGGTGTGTCGACTCAATACTTTGTTATCACCATTCCCTTCTATGTGTAGCCCCTCCACGGACTACTCTGGAGCAATACAAAATTATGCCTTTATGAGTTTTGACCGGTAGATTTAACGGAGATTTAGACAATTTGTTGATACTATTCAAGTTTTTTTTAGAAACCTAACTTTTTAATTTCTTAGTTGATATTTGATGGATGCGCCAGGTAAAAATTCAAAATGGTTATAAATCTCAAGTATTTGAAATATTTTCATCTTGGAAACCTGAAACATAGTGTTGCAATACTAAATTGCGTGCGCCCAAAGTTCATTCACCACTATAAACCGCCCTACCTGGAACTACTCTGGAGCTATATAAAATTATGTCCCGGGTAACCAAGATCATGCCGTATGTTATTGCTGCTGACTCTACAAGTGTGTTACATCGCTGCAGTTAAAATAATAACCTAACCTAAATAACCCAGACTTATCTGACTTATAATATTATCTATCATGATCATGATGTTCTCTTATAAAATGATCTTTTCCTGAGTATCCTGTAAAATATTCTCGTAGATATATTTTTGGAAAAAATATGATTATTTATCGCCTCGCCACAGGTAGTCCAACAACGCAGAAAACCTCCACGAGCTTTCATTGCACGCTGCGCCGGCATTAATTTTCCAAAAGCACAAAGAGGGGAACACGGCATTAAATTAATTACATCGGACAGTCGACCAGACCAGTGACCCATAACCACAAACTGTCAGCCAAATAGAAATAGTAGCTAACCCGAAATGATTAATCCACAGTTAAATTTAAATATATCGAAATAAATTAATATCGCTTCGAGTAGACTTGCGCGAGAAAGCCCAGGACACAATCAGTGAGGATTTTAAATTGCTTCCTAAATACACGCCAACAAAACAATCGTACATTTGCGCACACGCGAATAAATCGGCTTCGCATTGCGGTTACCATCGCGCGGCGCTGAAAATACATAGGCAGAGAGACACAATAGGTGGGATCCCAGCATGCAGACATGTCGACAATGCTCGCAATCGAGCTTAATTACATCTATCCTAGTACTGGCAGCGCACAGCTCGAAGCGAAGCATGAAAGCATAGATGTACAGCCGCGCGTGAGCTTTTGTGCACTTGTACAAGCTTACAATTTAAATTAACCATGCGCGAGACTACGCGCCACGCCACGCGGTGATAACAAACAAACCACGACAAAAAGACGACTATAACCTACAGGCACACGTACACGCATGGGCTAATTAAAAAAATACAAAGCCTCTCTGGGCTTTGGCTGCGCTGAGGGGGAAAACACGCGTATGCGCTACAAGTGCCATGCTAGATATTTATTATCGACGATGTTTGCTCAATAGACAAGTGCTAAGCACATGTATGCCTGCATAATTAGTTGTTATTCAGCGCCGTGTTTACAAATTCGACATATTCACGAACGCCATCCCGACAACCCACCAATTTTCCTGTTGGGAAAATTATGTGTCCCAGCGCTATAGTGAAAAGGGTTGCAAACGTGACGGATATTCGAATTTCGTCCAAAGACTTATATAATGAAGCACTAATAATTTATTTCAAACTAATATATTTTAACATTTACAGAGAAGATTAGAATATTTTACTTCGATTGATATCTGGGGAACTGTCGAAAGCCTCGATAAATCTGCCGGTCAATTCTCATTTTGATATAATTAAATGTCGCGAGAGACCTGCTAGAAAGGTGATTTTAATGATCATGTTAATTGTCAAATCAATAATGTTAATTTAATCTCAAAATAACATAATTTATATATAGCTCCAGAGCAGTTCCTGGAAGGGCGACAAGTAAAGGTGAATGACCTGGGAGCAAACGCATATTGATGTTTGCGTAACGCGCTCTAAGTTTCCAAATTCACACTGCATATCCCAAAATCACACGAAAATGTTATTCCTGCTGACTCTGCAGGTATTGAGACTCTGCGACAAACTCTAGTTTCAGCGTCAGCGACGACTGCAGTTTTCTAGACCTTATCAACGTGTTGTTTATTTCTACTCAACAAAATTTGCTAGTCTTAGTCAATAATTGATCTAATCAAATCTTATAAACTGTTATGACAAAATTTAAATAACTCTAGTATTTTATGGAAACACGGATTTGAAGATTTCGATTGCCATGTACTTTCAATTTAGTTTGCAGACTTATACCTCATAAATCGCTTATTCTTAGACTTCTTCGATTAATTCTTGGAAAGTCTAAATTGTTCAAATTCAGTCTAAATCTACTCGTCGAATCACAAAAAACATAATTGTTTAGACGTCCAGAGCAGTTCTAGGAGGGGCGGACGTATAGGTGAATGACCTTGACGCGAGCGCATTATAGTGTCAACCAAGCGCTTCATGTTTCCAATATCAGACTAAATATCATTGCTGCTGACTCCCCAAGTGATAACCAGCAATAAATTGTCGCATAATTTTATAAACTCTATGATGAAAATTAAATACCTCAATCACATCGCCGAAAACCAGAACGTAAAGATACAAACTGTCAAATTCTTGGTCTATATCCTACTGTTCCACTTTCATAACCTTCTTCGCATACCCAGGAAAGGGAACAGAATATTGTATCCAAGTTGTCCCCGATATACCCGAGTGTTTAATCTGAGAATAAGTATGAGCATGCGTTCGTACAATTCTCGCCCTGATATTTTAATTAAAATTTTGCAGATTGTTCGCTACACTTAACCCTTCCCTCCCGATTACACGCACGCAAACATGTCAGAGTGGCCAGTGGCATACCTCCCTCTACCCCCACCCCTGTTGGCATAAACGTATTCAACATTCCACGCGTGCGAACCCAACGCCGTGCGTCTCCATGCCGCCAAAGTGGAGACAGGAGCACAACGAGGGAAAGGGGTTGCAATTTCGGTGCGCATACTATCCCCTTCCATCCAGGCTCACATTCTCTGTCGCCGGACGTTTCTTCATCAAGATAATACTCAGTGTATTATATTTTAACGAGTATGTAGTTGCGACGGGTTTTTCCCGGTGCAATTAACATGTTTACAGCCACACCAGGAACATTCTGATTAATCCACCAAATATACATTTTAATGTGTACAATTTGGTAGCGCTACCAAGCCATCAGTTCAACCTTGACAGGCTCAAACATTGTAAATTAATTACGTTTAATGAATGCTGAACATTATTGGGACAATAGTGCAAGTAATCAAACATTCAACATCGATTTAATTGTGTTAATGTTGACTTGGACTAAATCAGAATTAATTCTGGGTTTGGTTGGTTAGGTATTATATTAGATGCCCCTAGGGAGGGAAGGGGACACTCCCCTCGCCACCTAAATGCAAATATTTATTAAACGTAAATTGATACGACAAATTATTGACATAGTGGGCATCGAGCAACTAATTATATCTACAATGCGGATGCAATTTGCACTTTGATTAAGGCCACAAGTACTTTGACTGACAGCCCTCTTCTGTGGGCGAAGAAGTTCTTCCCTGCAAATCATCGCATAGTTAATCAGCTATAATTAGAGCATATATTCATGATTAGACTAGGACTAGGTCGAATGTCCTTGCTGCCGGGCATATAATATAGCGATTAGTTGAATATTGTCGGTTGCACTTTAAACGTCTATATCGATGTAGGCGTATTAATAGGTAAAATTTAATTTGGAACGGTCTGTATTATGGGGCTTAGCAAGAAGCCAAGGGAGAATGGCAATATTGTTGCAGGTTGTGCACATTGTGCAGCGTTCCATGCCAACGGCGTTGGTGGATGGGGAAGGTGGAGGTGGTACGAGGGATGTAAAGCAGTGGTAAGGGGGGAGGTTAAGGGGAAGGCTGAGTAGTGTCATAGCATCAGACGTAATACACCAATATAATAATTCAAGGGCAGGTAACTACTGTTGCCAAGGAGTGGTTCTTAGTAGATCCCAAGAGATATTTGCTTGCATATATAGATTGACCCAAATGGTTTTTGCAAACTTCAGTCAGAACATAGAGATAATAGTCTTGAGATACAGAATATAT
>JAODAC010042404.1:0-11557 GCA_027575185.1 Mimaenictus wilsoni | reverse complement strand
GATACTCTCCCATCTCATTGACCGTCTCCCTGTTTCCTGCAATACTATATAACTTGGTGTGGATCTTTCCAACTTCAGAAGGTAATTAATTAACAATTAACAGCATTGGCTTCACACAAGCATCCCATACTCTCAGTGCTTAATTAATCTTGATCATAGAAACAGAAAGTATTACAAGTCCTAATGCACTTATAAACCTCCCTATAGCAGAAAAAAATAAACATAATGTTGTCATTTTATATTAGAAATTTTTGTGAAAACTTGCAAGGTTCTGATAGCCAATTATGAATCTAAACAAATGCGAATATTGCATACCTATGTAGTTTCCAGTGCAGATGATGAGCATATCTGACAACATACCTGTGAATCGAGAGCTGATACATCGATGACAGAGACAAGCAATTTTAATTCATCCATGAAACATGCGTCAATTATCGTGAATTAAATAGACCCTGAGAGTAATTTCGAAAATTTCTACTTCAAAGTAATCCAATCCTCCACAGTAATCTAAATATTTCAATTCAATTGCCCAGTAACCGTTTGTGGCAAGTTGTGTTTAAAATTCAACATCAAATTGGATAATTCCAGTGTAGGGGAAAAGAATTTTGATGAAATCAGACAGTTGGAAATAGTTTTCCAGCTGGATCGACGGCATTCGCACGTATTTCGTACGCGCAGCACGATCGGGAACATTTTAATCGCTGACTTTGCACAACTCCGGGTCACCGGCAAACGGAGACGAATAGCCCCGGCACAACGCTGCCCGATAGGAAAATTTACTAGAACCACTCGCAACCGCGCCACGCCGTTTCACGACTTTCAATTCACACAATTCACACACACCTCCCGGTCATTTTATTGCCACAAAAGTCGCAATAAAACGCGGACATTACTCACGATTATTAAGTGATAAAGCTCTCTCTCTCTCTGTCCAAACCACATTTGCAGAGACGAGTTTCGGTCGGAAGATCCACCATCTCTGAATCAATATTATTGCAGCGATACTGCATTTCGGTGTGTTTGGTCGGCGCGGAATGTCTTTTGTATTCGTACGTATTTCGGAGTGGATGCAAATTGTGGCGCGGGCGCGTTTCCCCACCTAATTCCTATGCCGCGCGCATTTATTATTGTTGTTATCGCTATTGTATGCCGCCGCCGCCGCCGGAAGACGCTATTTGTGCATGCACGCGGGGCCCGGCGGCGGCGGCGGGCGCGGCGCGCTATGAATTTAAATCCTCCGGGGGCGGATTGTCGAAACAAATTTCGAATTTATTTTAGTTCATCATGCGCGATGACGAGCGTGCACACCACCGTACCGAACTGGAACGAGTTTTGGGCTTTTGCGTTGGGCGAGATTGAGGGATGGCGGTGGCGGTGGTGGTGGCGGCGGCACGCTTTGAAAGCATCACAAATATGCATTTCAAATGCGCGGCGGCTAACGTTGTTTGAGGCATTCCCGTCGAGTGGTGCATAAACAAACTCTGGCCAAGAGGCAGGCAGGATATGTAGATGGGGATGGTGAATCCTGGCTGCAAACGTACGTTTCATCTGAATGTAGTTTTCACAAAAATCAGGGGCTTATTTGTTATTGAATGGAAAAGGGCTTAATTCGACTGGCGATTCTAGATGGAAATATGTTTCGCCTGCGGTTTGACCAACTTTGTTGCACCTGAAGGTAGATATTTTCTTCATGTCATCTTTGAATCTTATTTCACTCAAAAGGGATGTTATCTTGGCAAATAGAAGGTGTGTATTTACATATTTGACAGCAATTTATTTGCGTTTTAGCAAAATGTAGTTTTCTCAAAAATCAAGTACTTTCATATTATTGAATGGAAAAGGATTTGATTTCACTGGTTAATCTAGATAAAAATAAGCTTTACCAGAGTTTTGATTAACTTTGTTGTTGTTGTTTGTTGTTTGTTGTTGAAGACAGATATTTTCTTGACAGATATGTCATTTTTGAATGTCATTTAACCTAAAAGCGATCTTTTCTTGGCAACTAGTATTTGCGAGAAGGTTGCTGTAAACTTTTAGCTCCTTCACTATACTGCTTGTATCGTACAACCTATTTTTTAACGATTTTAGCCTAGCATTAGCTGCCTAGAGTCTAGAATCAATACGAATTGTCATCTTATTTAGCACGATTAATGAATTTTAAGGTGGTAAGCAAAAATTTGTAGCCCCCAACCGGGATCGAAACGATGACCTCTGGAGTACTAGTCGAGTGCGCTAACTAACTACACGACTTTCAAGACTCAGCATGTACTGAGTAGTTCGTATGCATATCTTCATAACGTAGATAACATTACTGTACTATGATGTGGCTACGAAGGATTAATTTGTTACTATTTACTCAACAAGAAGAAAAGAGGCGTGGCCTCGAAGAATTAAGCAAGAGGAAACTTGTCATTTTAAAATTTGCCAAAATAAATAATTCAGTAATATATAATAATATTACTCGAATTAAATCTTCATTCTGAACTGATGTTAACCTAGATTTCAAGTAGACAATATGAAAGTTTCCAGCTTGCTGTAAAATTTATTTTCGTAATTTCTAAGACCGTTGCCTAATCCTAGCGGAAAGACCGCCCGCAAACTGGAAATAGTTATAAAATTTAATTAAAATTACTCGGGCCCCATACGCGTTAACTGCCCTCCCGGTTTTAACCGGTTCCAACCCTCCATTCCAGACGCCACCATGACTTATATTTCTTCGTCCCTGCACGTCCTTTCGCCGTGTGCGCCTTACTACGCGCGTACATCAACTTCCTTGCAAAATGCCCACAATTCCAACCTCCACCAACCTATTTCACGTTCATGATGACTCCTTCAAGTTTCACGTAATTTCAGCCTCCCACATCTCGTGTTACTTTCCTTCTCGTCACTGATTCCTCTATTCCACTACGAGTTGATGACCGACTTGTGCGTCTTCTGTCTTCCGTAGTCGTTTTCGGGTTTAGTGTTTCGCTTGTGAACTGGGGACGAAACGAAACGAGGACAAGTTGAAAAATGTTCCAAGCTCATAATGACGCGTTTTCGCATTGTCTACGAGGTGGCGGCGCGGCACTGAGGTTGCCGGTGACGGGGGTGGTTATGAAGTCGAAATAACGTATCTCGAACTCTAGAGTGAGAGGAATGGGACCACTCTTGAGTTGATATAATTTCCTGCGTATCCCGTCGGCGTTTAGAGGCTTCCTATGATTTTTTTAAAGGTCTGTAGCACGGTTACCAAAAAAGTAAATTACAAACTTTATAAGTCATTAAGGAAATATAAAAGTGATGTGCATAAGGTTGGGGGAATGTGGTCAAATTCAGTGGAATATATGTGGATACTTTTTCAATGATTCTTTTGAGAGATTCTAAATAGGTCTAGAAAAATAGTAGACAGTCTAGATGTATAGCTCCAGAGTGGTCCTTGGAGGGGCAGCACGTAGAGGTGACTGAGCTAGGAGCGAACCTATTTTTTCACACCGCATTCCAGTTTCCCAAGATATTGTTTGCTGAGTTGCAAAAATACTGAGCCGTTGCGATAAGTTGTTGCTGACTCTGAAAAGTACTGAGTCGCTGCTGCAAGATGCTGCTGGTTCTGCAAAGCGTGATTGTTCTTGTGGACTATAATATTTATTAAGGTGGTCAACATCTGAAAAAAAAATATGGAACCTCATCATTCGTTCTTACAAGAGATTCCAAAGAGGTTTTCCATCGCCTTCATCAACTAAAATGTTTCTAAACGAATCCTTCTACTAGAATAGGAAGGAATATTCATGTACACTTGGTTGGCTTTATTGGACATCTGCTTTATTTAGTCTTCCTCCTTCATTCCCTCATTCATATTCATACCAACACTCCCCAATCTCAATATTTTTATATATTTCGACCGTCTACAAAGTTTACTCATTTGTAAAGTGCAAACATGGCGGGTGTTTGCGGGGGCAATGGTGGCGCTTTGTAAATGAATCTTCAAAGCAAACCTTTCGGGCCTGTTGCGGTGGTGACGATGATGTGGTTTCCTTTATTGGTACTTCCGCACGAGTGACTGCCAGAACCCACACGTACTCACACACATGCACACACATATACACGCACAAACCCAGCCACACACACCCAAATGCACACTCACACCCAGCCACACACAATTCGCCTCCGAGCTCGTTCATTTACTTTATTTTACTTCGGATTAAAACTTGACTCGACGTCTCCGCGGACAATAGCAAGTCAGGGTAAGTCCGCGCAAAGTTTGTAAGTCTTGCAAGGTGTTGAAAAGACCTTTCTCGTTTCGAGTTTTATGCATTATTTTGTAATTAATTTTCTTAGTAGAGTAGCCGCATTGTCTTTGGCGATGAGGGATTTCAGGTTTTTGGGGTAATTTATTACAACAAGTCTTTGCGGTCTTGGTCCTTTGTGTCCCCTCTTTCCATGTCTCTTGAGAAGTGGTTGGAGAGAGGAAGCGTCTGTAGCGCCACGTAATAATGGTTATTAATGAAGTGCGGTTTAATTTAATTACGTAATAAATCGGTTTCCGGGTTGAACATCAAGAGTGTACGGTCATGGGACGGGAATCTGCTATTCCACTGTCTACCGTCTACTGTATACCTTCAACCCTTTCACGGGTTTTAGCTTCACCTCTTTAGGGTTAAGACGCAACGAGCCGACGGAGATTAGGAAGGGAATGCCTTACTGTCTTACGCCGGATTCCGCAGTCCTCCGAATTCCTCCGGATTCGCTCCTAAAATGGTTTCCAAGTTAATAACACTACAAAAACATGTCTAAGCTTCTTTTAAAGCATCTTGTCTGAAAAGTTATATTTCTATTATTTTGTAGGAATTAGGTTTTTTTCGGTTTTAGTTTAAGGAATTGCTGCTAGAAGTTCCAAGTAGGTTGCAAAAGGGTCCTAGAGGGGTTGGCAAGGTTGGGAGGTTAGTGTTAAAATCTGATGTGTATATCGTTGGACGTGAAACATGTTTGAACGTGTTGGCGTGAAAGGACAAAGCCAAGATGAAGCGGCAAAGTTTAACAAACTCTCACTCTGCCACCGCCATCGTCGCCGGAAAGACCGAGCCGCGTGCAGACTTTGGCCAACAAACTCCTTGTTACTCTTCGTTTACTCCAGGTCGAGCGCGAGCCCAGACAAAACTACAAGATGCTTTTACGTTCCGACCGACTGCCAACATTGGTAACTGGTGGTAACTACCAGTAGCTTACGTCTTGTTACCCCTGCTGCACGCTCATTTTGCCGGGGTATTTTTTTCGAGTTTTGCCGTACAGTAAAACTGGGAGGCGTTGCTAATTTTGAGGAACATTTAGTATATAAGACAAACAGAAATTTACGACGACAGGGCGGACGGCGTAAACGGATGGCGGAGGGACGCGCCGCGGCGGCGGCAGCAACGGAAGGGTGGAAACGTCTTCAAACGAGTTAGCAACGGCCACATTCATTATCTCACTTCCACCGTTGCGTTGGCGCGTCGCGCTCGAGTGATTAAACTCCTTCATGCTTGCTTAGCTCTGGGTTTGTAGTGAATTTTAGGTTACGGGGCCTGCAAATAAGTCTAAGACGGGACGTGGTTATATTTTCGTTTCACTTATATTAAGTGTGCCTTTAAGTTATCTTAAGGAGATTAATATTTCTTTGGATTTTCGTAGGATTTGACTATGGGACGTGTAGTGACACTTTAGTTTTATGGTTCAGGTATTTATATAAAGAAGTTAATCAGAAGAGGAAATATTCGTGAAATCTAATCCTAAATAGTAGTTTCCTCTCGTTTATCCAGGGTTGGAATCAATATTTGCTAGTTTTAACCAATAGGAATAGCCTGGTATTCATAGTAATTACTAGGGAACTTCTCCAAACATATAACTGGATATGAAATAGATGATAACGTTGATACTTGCTCACATTACTACTTTCTTATCGACATTTTGAATGCTTTTAATAACCAATTATATTCATAGGAAGAGAAAATGATACTACCTTCGACCGGATTTGTAGCATAGTCCGGTCTAGAATGAACCCAAAGAAAAGTTGGAAATGTATCCAGCGGAATCGCATACGAGATACGCATTAGAAATACGGAGGTATCCAAATCAAATCCGTTCGGAGGTATTATCATTTTCTCCTTCTTCCTATTTGTATTTCCCAATTTAATAGGGTCTGACTATGTTGGTATAAGGATTAGACTTCAAAGATTTAGTTTTATGGATCTAATATTTACAAAACAAGGAAACATAGGAGGAAACATTGGTCCTATCTAACCCCGACACCATAGTCGTTTTCTTATGAAATTCCAAGGTTAGAATCAAGATTTACATGTTATAACTAGGTGTGCAAAAACATGGGGAAACCAACTACTGGATGTCTCAATTTCTCTCGGGTCATGGGTGTTTCGGGGAGTATCTATACCGCATTGGAAAGAGAGCATCCCCCGAATGCTTCTATTACTGCTGAACACACCTTCTTTTCGTGCAGGAGGTGGAAATCCAAGAAGCTATCAGCTGAAAAAGTGCTAAAGAGAACGTTACTTGTCGAGGTTATCATACCGCTCATGATAGAACAAGAAATACAATGGAACGTCGTCATTTCTTATATAAAAGATGTATTAATTGAGAAGACCAAGGAGGAACAATTAACAATAGAAACAACGGGTTACACAATCTAAAGCACCGCAAACTGACCATCTGATATGCCACAACAGGTAGTCCCGGGTGGGGGGGAGTGAATATTAACATATTATTATATATTATATATTTTATGTATATACTATTTATTGTTTCATTAAAAAAAACTAGGTGTGCAATTGATAGTTGTTACATGCTCATGCTAGAACTTACATATTACCATTTTTAATGACATTAACGGCGAATTTCATACAATAGAAGATAAAATGATATTACCTCCGACTGGATTTGTACTGTGGTTCGGGCTAGTATGAACCAAAAAAATATGGTAATGTATCCAGTGGTTTCTTTGCCTTCGTATCTTAACTAGAAGCGCATCGTATTAGAGATATGCAGTTTGCCAGATCAAAACCGGTCGGAGGCATTATCATTTTCTCTTCTCTTCTTGCTTTTATTAAAATGAGAAATATGTTTCTAAAGCAATTCTATAACTACGCCTCATTGCAGTAACATCGTGAGTTCCTTTCGTGTCCTTACTCAAGAATGTATATAATGTTTCTCACTTTCAAATTTCTCGAAAACTCACTCCTAACACTCGTCTAAGCTTTTATTATTTCTCAGCCACTGCGTAAATACACCGCTGCGGGTTACAGTTACGATTACTGTGCATTATTTCACACCGTTCTCATTAGAGCACCGAATTGAAATGCTTTGGCGCGGCGCATTATTTCCAGTCGCGCCACAGCAGAACGTCCAAAAGGCGGTCGTAAACCCACCTCCCGCTCGAAAACCGCCACGCAGCTTAGCGAAATTTAGTATGTAAGATGTGAAAATGAAGAAAATAATAAAAATGGCTCGGAATTACGCCGACGGGTTAGTCCCGACCGCACAAGAAAGGAAGCCGTGGTTTATGCCGGCGTATATAGCCGAGAGCAACTGATAGAAAGCAGGATTTACGGCATTACAGCACCCAGACGATCCTTTAATTGATAATCGTGATAAACCTTGGGAATTAGTCGTGTGGTAAAAAGCGATTTGAATTTGATTCGTTTTTGTGGCGTTTGAGAAAGGTTGTAATGTTTGCCGGTTTGCTGAGATTTTTATTGGGCTGGAGATGTTTAATTTGATTTATATGTCAGTTAATGCCACTTGTAATTACTTGCGATCGCAATGGCCTGTTTTCGGATTGTAACTGGGTAAGGGTTCATGGGTTGCGGATGGATTAAATGGATGTTTGTAGAGGATGTGGCGATGGTGGTTTTCGCGCGAAGAGCAATTTAGATACGAAGCATCATCGAAAGTTTCCGGCAGTCAGCAGGCGTCAAAACCTTCAGCCACAACTACAACTATTTCGCTTTTGCACTTGCCCGCTGCTGCTGAGATGCTTTAGTATCCGCGATCGAGCGAACGGCCGCCAAAGAGCGAAAGGCCACGAATGGATCGTATATATACATGGTAGAAGCTCGGGCGGGAAGAAGTCCCTTGAGTATTCCTGCTAAGGAGTGCTTCAAGCATATTCGTGCCAACTTTCACGCGTCTTGGAAACAATAAACCCTTAATAACATTTATAGCGCTGTATTATGAGGAAGGAAACACGTGCGGTATAATGAGAAACCCAAGTGGATAGGTAGGAAGCTTGGCTTTAAAGAAATCAGTTCCTCAAAGTTCTTTTTAAAGTCGTTAATTATCTGAAACCAACATAATAATATAAAAGTTCGTGTTTTCTTCTTAGTTCTAATTAATTTTAGGTGGTTTATTAATTATATTTTTATATCGTAAATAAGGAAGGTTTTTCGACTAAATAACTGAAGAACTGAATGAACTGGAAGAAAGTTTTGTAAGAGTCTCAGTAACGGTAAGAGATAGACAGGGTGAATGGACGTGTGGCGTTTCTATATTTCTCCAAAGCTGGTCCGGGAGAGGCAGTTCGCGAAAGTGAATGACCTGACATCGGGCGCAAGTGGGTATCTGTACATCGTGCTCCACGTTACCAAGAAAACGCCGGCACTGGATGCTGTTTGCAAAGTGCTGTTCCGCTTGATATTTGTATAAATGAATGTGGACACATTAATCTGTCGAGTAACCTTCACAACGTGAATGAACATTTTAGAAAGTTCTAAATGTATTTTTTCATCTTGATTACTTGAAACATGAGTGATATAAGGAGACGTGAAACAATGAACGTAAAAACACATTTTTTTGTATTTCCATTATTTCGAAGCTTCGAATAAAATCCGCAAAAATTTTATTTATCCATATGGATCAATTGCATCCAGAGCATCAAGCTGTCTACATCAAGATTAGCAGATAAGACCCTGATTAGATTGATGTTCCCTACTTCCCAAATCAGCAAAATACCTCGAAAGCGTCAATGAAAGACCCATTTTTGGTATTTTTATACTGCTCCAGAGTAGTTCCCGGAGGGGCAGCATGTGCTGCTGTATGCCCTACATTTTTATCAAAGTGCTGCACAAGTTATTTTCAGCATCAACAGTTACTGTATTTTCTGAGCGGAGCCGATAATCTCGTTTACTTTTTGTCACCTTTTGATGTTTGTAAGTGTTATAAAGAGATGTGAAACATAGTACGGAAAAACGATATTTTACATTTCTGTGCACTGGATTTGCCATTATTTCGAACCTAGGAATAAGAAAAATATTTTTATGGATACAAAGTATGAATCAAGTTATGTTATCTACATCTAGATTAGCTGATAAGACCCAGATTAAAGAGGTCCATATCCCCTACCTCCCAAAACTGGAAAATACCTTAAAAACGTTCGTGAAACCTATTTCAGCCAAGTTTAAACGTGCCAACGAAGAAAATAACAAATATTTATATCCCCATTGAGATGCGCATATGTCGTTTTTCCCTCCGCATTGTTTGTCCGTCGTATTCGTATTCTTATTTTCGTATTCACTTTGACGAGTATGTATTTTTTACACCACGTTACGACTATTTTCATTCCGCACGTATATGAAGTGCGGAAAAAAATGAAAAACGGCGCGATGTCTTCAGCATATATCCCTCCATAAAATACCCACCCCTGCCCTCTTCGAAAAACCGACATTCGCGCAGATGTGCGTTCCAATCGACGTGCAAACGGGTAGTAAAATTGAATTTTTCAACGCAGTCGCCACGTGAAAAACAGCCTGTCAAATCCAGAAAAATGCTTAAAACATAGAAATACGACTATATTTAGTATTGTTCTTAAAGGAGAATAGGTAAAAAGGGGAACCATGCATCAACATAATTTCAAAATAGCTAATTTGTGTAGCAAATTTTGCAATTGCAATGAGCCAATCACGGTGTAATATTGAGCGTAATAATATTCATACGTACTGAGCATAAATCCGCCGTGCCCGGCTGCTGGCTGATAAGCGTCCCATTAGATTAGGGCGACAAATAATTACGACAAATTGAACGCATTAATTATGAATACAACTTGCAACAATTGCCTAACGTGCTGGTTTACCGAGTGACTGACAGTGTGTGTAGCGTGAAGGGGCTCAGAAGGGAGAACGGTGGTCCGTGGGGGGTAGGCGGTGTATGTGTTTTGGTGGGTGGGACCTCCCGCCAACACCTCAGTGTGCCCTGCGCTTAAATTAATCAACCGCAACTCATTACCGGCTTAATTTCCACACACTGTCGCATGGATATTACGTGGGCGCGAATGGGAAAGGAATTGCAATTTTAGACAAAATCACAATTGTTAGAGCTACATTGTTACAAGAGATGGGAGATTTCCTAGGACTTCAACTGCTACTTTTAGAGGTTATAAAGTTAACTCACTTCGTCGGGGGATTTTCATTGTTTTCGTAATAAAAGTTGTTTATTATTCCTATCATAACTTTGTTGATTTGATGTTATGTTTGGACAAGTTACGTTGATATTAAAATATTAAGTTGCCCGAGTCTTGTTAGAATCGTTCTAATTTAATGTGTGTGTTCTAATGAAATAAAATAAAATATTGAGGGGTTTCCACGCTATAATATAAATCTTTATTTTTAGCAAATAAGTGATTGAGAATTTGAGTGATGTTTGACAGTAGATAGTGAGCAATGGTGGTTATCAGAGTGCTGGTCAATAAGGCAGAACGTGGCAGGTCTACTTGTCGGAGACTAGGTGGCGTGGCTTGATACAGGCGGAGAGGTTGTGGACTGCATTTGATTGCGGAACATCTTGTCGAGCAAGAATAGACAGAATAGCAGGAATAGCAAAGATATAACAGGTAGTGGTAAAGATAAGATTTAGAATAAATTTATCCGTGCTCCCTGCCTCCTAATTCAAGATAATATCTCGAAAACGTCAGTGAAAAAACATTTTTTGGCAAGTTTCAATACTGCTCCAGAGGCGTTCCTGGAGGGGCAGCAAGGATGTTAAAATCACGCCGGAGGTTGCTGTTGCTGGCTCTGCAAGAGTGTTGAGTCGGTGCGAAAGTTGTTGTTAACTGACTCGGCGAACGGTGTCGTGGCGGTTGGCACAGTGCTGGTCAACATTTCAGAACGTGAGAGATCTGCTTGTCAGAGGTCAGGTGTCACAGCTTGCTGACGGCGTGGAGGTCGTAGACTACCCCAGAGCGCTTCCTGAAAGGGTAAGTTTGGGCAAGTTATGTTGGTATTATATATTAAATTGCTCGAGTCTAGTTAGAATCGTTCTAATTTAATGTGAGTCAATGAACTAACTTAAAATATTGAGGTGTTTCTAAACTATAATACTAAGCTTTATTTTTAACAAATGATTGATTGAAAGTTTTAGTGATGTTAGACAGTAGATAGTGAGCAATGGTGGTTATAAGAGTGCTGGTCGTCCAGCCAAGTGGCGCAGTGGTATGATCGATGACCACTGTCCATCGACCACTGTCGATTCTCGGTGGGGATGCATATTAAAGTGAATTCTTCTTCTTATCAATAGTGTTAGCCTCTAATATGACTAATTA
>JAODAC010042393.1:0-11560 GCA_027575185.1 Mimaenictus wilsoni | reverse complement strand
CCACCTCGGGGAATCGAACCCCGTACTCCTACGTGGTAAGCGGAGATGCTACCACTAGGCTGCCCAGGTGGGCTAATGAAACTATTTAATATAATTTAACAAGACAATTTTATTTCATTTCCTAACTTCAATTATTCTGTATTTAAAGTGCATATGACATATAGAAGCGCTGCTTTTGATATTTAACAACCCATTCGTAATATGTTATGCCTTTATTACTTGCAAATTTGAATTAACACTTTTTAAATCAAAAAGGATGATATTTCAAAACTAGAAAGTACTCATTTATAAAAGGCAAATAAGTAAAAGCATGAAAACTATAATAGAAACGGACAAACAAGGGAAAATTTCGCAAGTCTCTCAGGGAACTGTGATCATCATTTTTCATTACCTAATGTTGCTGTTTTTATCACGCGACACATTCAATTTTCCGCCGAACTTGTGTATTCTACAACAAATCACTTTCCGGAAACTACTAGACATGAACGACAGGGACGACCACTCAACTTGCTCGGTCATGAATAATACAACATCTAAACTAATGTAGTTACGAATGTGATCTAGAACGGTGGAAAGAGAATGTGACATTTCTGTGCCACAAGCTGTTTTCATGTAAAACAATCGCCACCGTCTCGTTATGCACGGGACCCGATGAGCTATGACACTTTTCCCATACTCGTCTCGCACACTTCCCTATCTCTTACCGCACCGTTCCCGAACTAATAGATTGTTATAAATAAATTGTCTGTCACAACATGCTGTCGGTTTGTAAAGATCCCTGAGTAGGCAAACTCGATCACATAGCATGCAGATTGAATCGTGTATCGTGCATATTTTCGCAGGCAAAAGCACGAAGCTGCATTATTATGAAAGTTACAAGCGTTGTTAGAAGTTTGTCGAGTTTCGGGCGGAGTTAGCGGGAACACGACGCGTTTGTATGCTTATTACGCCATTACATACGTGCACAAAAGGCAGGAAAATGCCAAGACGGCAGTCGTTATTCGGTAGCAAGTTGCCCCCAATGCGCAATTTATTGCACGCAATAGCCTCTTATATATTTTCATTGTAATGTGTATGTTTTACCTTCCACTTGTTGCTAATTATAACAATTTGCAATTGAAATGTCATTTTTGCCAGGCAAGATTATCAGTGCAACGTTAAATACGGAAAATAAACTTACCTGATATTTCTTTATACTACTAAGCTGTTCTTGAGTGGGTTCACCAGCGGTAATATCCTGAGCGATTGGTGTTGGCAGTCCAGTTGCAATATTATTATTATTGTTCGTTATGCGACTGGGCAGTTGTGGGGCGGTAGATTTGTTCAAACGGCCATCTTTGATGTGATCGCGGGGTGGTGGTACCGGTTTTCCGGGTACCGCGGGACTAGATGTCTGCGTAGAGTTACCATTAACGCCAGGCTTTAAAAAACGAAACCGTTTATTTAAATATGCGGCCAGGGTAAAAACAAAACTAATTAATACAGAGCAGTGAAATTGTAAGTATTTTAAGCTGTAATTATAGACGCAGTTATATTGTTTTAAGAAATCCACACAAACATTCTAAACCGCAGGCAATTATAGACAGTTAGACAATGCAAAGCAACCAACGCAAAATATATGCTTGTGAGAATACAATTCCTGCTCAAACAATCATTAACGGGAAAATTAGCACCAAAACTGAATATGTAAATTAAGTTCGGAAGTTTTCAATGACCATTGTACGAATCCTCTAGAAATACTTTCGAACCTTGCACATTTTTCGTTAGTGTGAAGCATTAAAACGTAAAAATGAAAAATGAGATGTCGAAGCACTATTAGCTGAAATTTAGAGTTTAACGCTTTTTCTTGGGAAAAGCAAAAGATTTATCGTTGCAATATTTTTCGTCTTCTGTTTTGAACTCGGCCAACTCTTTGTTATTTGCCAACAAACATGAAATATCGTTGTCGATGTTAAAACTAGGTTTGTGTGAATCTGCGTGTGTAAAACAACCCTCATGTTTTCAACGATGTGACCCCCTTTTTTTCACCATATCAACACCGGTGCGCAAGCTTCCAATGCCCATTTATCTAAAATTTCGCGCAGTTTTATTGCTTTTAATGCGCTTTTGTCTCCGCTTTGCATGTCGTTGCCGGGGCGTCGTACGAAGAGAAAAGTCGTAGAGATGAAAATGACTGTCGAATAAGTACCTTAATGATCGTTGGATATTTAGGGGGCGTCTTTTTGCGTTCAACAAAATTGTCTGGCACATCGATGGCACGCTCCTGGTTGTTGTCCCCAAACGTGACGCCTAAGAGTCTGTCATATCCCACCTAAATGATTGCAATGAGATGAAAATAAGAAAGCAAAAAACGTAAATGGGTACAAATGAATATGGTAAATGAACATATTAAAATCGAAAAATGAAGATTGATGATAATCCATAATAAATAGTAAGTAATATGATGATGTAAATATGGATAGCATAACAAATGTCTCAATCCATCGTCTCTTGAATGTTTTAAAGCTACTCTGGACAATGGTAAAGTGGACTGAATCTGAAGAGGTAGCTAATGTACATAAAGCTAACTGTAAGTACAAACAGAAATGTAAATCTAGAAACGTGCAAATAGTGCACAAGCCCATTTAGGAAAAACATGTCTGCTGCGAGTGTAGATATTAAATTGAGAAGCTATAAAACGTCCGCGAAGCCGGCGCCTTCGTCCTTTGTCGCACATTATTTTCTGCGAACGAAATTCTTACTATGAAATAAATATTTCCCCGATAAAGCAGCAAGTCAGCAACAATAAAAACAGAAGCCAAGCAAACAGTTGCCTGAACAGAACGACCCAAAAATATCCAGAGCGTGCTCACCGTGAGTATTGGTTTCGGTGGTGGATATCGTGGTGGCGTCTTATTGCGAGCAATGAAGGACTCTGGCACATCGACGGCCATCTCTCGATGCGGGCCATTGTCACCGGCGAGCATCATGCCCATGTTGTATTCGATGGCGGCGACGTCGTCCAGCTCATCGGGCGGCCGCTTTACGGTGTCCAAGTCGCTGTCGCCTATCACCACAATACTACTTCCTGACCTCCTTCGTGGCCTGGAAAGAAACATTGCAGTTAGTTGTGTTATTTGAAGTTTCCGTCACATATGTTCTGCTATAGAACAGTTAAAATAGCCATAATTGCGCAATCAATTGGTTCCAGGCACCACTCTGATTTTTTAAGATTTTTGTTGTGTTGACTGAGAATTGACCTTTTGATTTTCCTGGAATACTAGTTTTCGTAAAACGCATCCCATTAATCTTCTTATCCAGGAATTGCAATTAATGGAGAGGGAGAAAAGGTAAAGGCCTCTATAGGACAAGTTTTATAGTTCAAGTCCGGTTTGGTGCATCACCTTTCCCATTTCAATTAATTAAAATTATTCTACAATTTAATCAAATACTAAATGATTTGTGGTATTTGTGGCATTTCGTACCACAGTACAGTACAATACCTATTTCTGCAATCAATTGGGGTGAACACCATGTGATAACCAATATTTTTGGTAACTCGACGTAAAATTTCATTTTGTTTGGCAAAGCACTTCTCATTGGTCCCACCGGGGTCCAAGGAAAGACGTTTACCCGCCTCCCCTGATAAAAAAAAATGGCGACATCCTTGTCTACTGGCCGCACAAATATCTTCGGGGACCGAAAAATATCCTTGCGGGCTGCACTAATATGTTCGGAAATCCGCATGCGGCCTGCGAGTTGCTCATCCCTGGTTTACACTATTACACTATTTTTACAGCTTAAGCCCTTCGAAATTTCTATTAATGAAATTTGAACGTTCATAAATGGCAATTCAGAAAATTACTTTCCAAAATGTACAAATATTTTTATGACTTATAGTTTGATACACGTTTCACTCGTGTAAGTTTTACTTTCGGATAAATAATTTTATTGGCAGTAATTGGCAATAGTAAAAATTAATTGATGCCTGGAAACAGTTATAACAAAATTAGTTCAAAATAACATTGTTCGAACTCTGTAGAAAGTATGAGTAAAATGCCTTTGATACCTGCTCCTTATGATCAACCGACGGCAATTAGAAACAATAGTAAATTCTATTTCGAAAACGTCTTGCCTCGACAATTAACGAAATTCGTTTGCCCTATACTAAATAAACATGTGAATAAATAAGACATAAACAAACAAAATCTAATAACATTCGCACTGCACTGCCTAAATCCAAAAGAGAACATTCTCAAGTGATTCCTTGATGTGAGTTTCTCGTAATATATTTTCTTAAACACCGGATATGCGTAAGGCACTCATCCGAAAAACGGTCAGGTACCACGTCACGGTACATACAAGGGTGAATTTAATATGTGTCTTCCCTTGTATTCCAAATCTCCCCGTTTCTTTGTTTCCCTTGCCTTTTTGATGCTTTTTGCTTTTCATTTTTACACAAAGGTAAATGCTCAACGGTTTAAACGTCAACCAACTGGCAAGCAGTGTCTACTACCTTGGCGGTAGATAGAAATCGCGGGCAGTACGCCCTAACGATCCACAACGTGCCTTCGGGGGGATTCATACGAAAGGTACACGTCAATGGGCGGTAGATGAAGAAATGGCGAGAGGTATGTAACGATGCCCTATGCTATGCATTAATCCGACGACAATGGAAGCGCACCGACACACGGGCACCAGCCAGACGGACCCATAGTCAACTACCTGTCTTTAGAAGACAGACGGAAGGAGAGTGAGATAGACAAGTTGTGCATGACGTTAGCCCAGCAGGTGCATTATACCCATATACGAACCTTCCACATACAACGTTGTAGGAGTTCACATGTGGAAAAGGTCAACAAATTGCTTGTAATATAAAGATGAACCGAATCAAAACAAATATAATATGATCTTATTTAGTTATTGATATTGCTGCATACATGTATGCTGAATGCATGAACTCATTTGCAAACACCAAAAAGAGATAAATACGTGAACTTCGAGGAAATACCAAAATCCCTAAAACTTCTCATTAGGTACATAAAATATGCACAATTTTCAATCCGTTTTATTACTAATTCGTCACTTAATCTTCTCTAATACTGATTGTGAATATTTTAGGTTTACGAGTTCAGTCATAAATGTAACAAATGCGCTTGAATTACATTTTCATTAAATTACATCTCCGAAAATTTAAAAATCATAAAACA
Source organism: Mimaenictus wilsoni (assembly GCA_027575185.1). NCBI lineage: Eukaryota > Metazoa > Arthropoda > Insecta > Coleoptera > Staphylinidae > Mimaenictus > Mimaenictus wilsoni. Next base: position 6,371 of record JAODAC010042393.1, on the reverse strand, counting down.
TATTTTCAAATCGATAATGATTACAGAGTTTAAGAAATTAATGCTTCAATGAAATTAGAAATTTTAGCAACACGGCATTCGTTTAAACATAAATTTAAAAAACGTTAATGTTTATGCATTTATCTACTTCCATTCTAATATGTATTTGAAAATAGGCTTACCAATAATATTTAAGGACCTTCATGTCGAATTTCATACTGCTCAAAAATGAGTTAGTCTCTTTTAATAGAAAAATTTCGGACACTAACGTTACTTAGTAAGTAAACAAAACTACTCTCGTTTTATCACAACAGGTAGCTGTGCCGGCATGTCTTATAGTTCGGGACTCGAAACATTAGTTAATTTAATTTTCTCCAGTTCATATGGTGCACACAAACACTTTTTAATTTAATTAAAACGTAAGCGCTGCCGCATCCGAGGTGCCACTGTTAACTGCACTAATGTTGTTAAACAATAAACTCGATGAATTTACATGGCTTTAAACGGCGGCGCGTTTCCACGGACCGTGGAAAATGTATTCGTGTTGGCAACAAGACTTTGCTGCATTGGCGTGGAGTTCGCGCCGAGAAAGGTGACGCGAATGCACCTCGAGAAACACTTTAGCAACCACGGCTGGTTGGCATCCAGCCGATTCCGTACGGAGTTAAGTCACGGACTGCTTGAGCGCTTTCCGAGTTGGTTGCGGCTCAGCCAGGTCGGCATGCGCAGCAACGCATACATAGGAGGGACTTGCGTGCGCGTCTCGGCTGCAACGTGAAGCTCGATACTGCGCTGGAATGCGCCGCATCGCTGCCAAGATGAAGTGGGTGGTTATCGCAGGTACAACGTACGTGAGCAAGACGAATCTACCTTGAAAACATACTGCAATGTTATGCGCTCCGGGGTCGACACACACACTGTTTCAGCGCGAATCACATTTGGCACTACACAATCAACTGAAATCGCCTGGTTTCACAATTTTCCCCAAACATCCTGTATATCAGGTGTGTGCGTATGTGTGTGTGCGTGTTTTCGCTACAAGGCACAGGTAGAGGAGGTAGGTTCCATTCTTACCTCAATGGTGCGGCGCGCACGTACGCTGGAATTCCACAACACTCTTTTCTACCTGAATATTTTTATGACAGAGGCGAATTCAGAGGATTCCATACTTCCACGGTCCAATCCAGTGACCGTTCTTTCTCGCACTTGCAGCGCGACGAAATAAAGCATGAGGTGCGCCGCCGCATGCATTCGTTTGTAGCGATAGTGTGCATTTTGTTTACTGAGTCACCTTTGTATAAGACGTGATTGTTTTGCTTCCTATTTCAAGTTGATAACATATTTTAGTCTACGAACTAATATCATACCGTGTAAGACTAATATACTTAAGTAGGCAACTTCATGCGAGCTTTCATGATCTGAGACTTGAAAGCTACATTATAGTTATAACGACGCCGACGCGACCAGACGCCACAGTCATTTTTTTGCTCTAGCTTTCATGTTTCAAGTGGGAAATATTAGGTGCCTATTTCGGTTTTTGAAGCATTTGAAATCAACATAAACTATCTTGACTGCGTTTAGACTTCGTTTAATAATTATACCCTAGTTCATGCTTGTTGTGACTTTGATACTCGTTTTAAGTAGGCTAAGATGGGTGCGTCTGGAACTGAATGTTGACTCACGAAATTCATGAGAAATTCGTTAGTAGACATACGTATAATAATGGGTGGAGAATTTGTTAATCTGTTTATGAAAGATGATTTATGAACTTTGCACCTTCTTCACTTAAACCGTTATCATTATTTTAAATACAAATAGGATATATTTTATTGTTTCTGTTAATAAAAGTTATTTCTATGAACTAAGGATTGGTTTGATTGAGGATTTTTTTTCTGCGCGTTGCCGGCGCGCAATGGCTAATTTCTGGTAAAAAACGAGACATTAATCAAAAATTCCAATTTTGAGCACATCTTTAAGATTTTCTATATTCTATCTATTGTAAATCTGTTATTGGAGTGTACTTTATTGAATTTTAGTGGTTTCGCCCTTTTTTCGTGGGGGATGACCCCTTTATTTGCTGAAAATATACCCTATTTCATAATTTTTTTCGAGGAGTTTGATTAGTCTCAAACTACTCCCAAAAAGTTGCTCTTTCAGATGATACCATTCACTTTATTGTTTGTTTGAGGGGGGGGGATCCCTTTATAAGGCACTACTTTTACTTTATCTCTTATGGAGTATAAACGTCATCTGGGAAAATTCCAGTTAATAATTTTCTGAGGAATTTCAATTTAGGCTTAAAAATTTACGAGAATATGCTCTTTCAGATGATGCTGCATACACATAATTGTTTGTTTGGGGGGTGGGGGGGGGGAACCACATATGTGGCATTATAGGTCATCACCTATGAAGTTTATGAAATATTTCGGTCAGTAGAGGTTCAGTTAGAGTTTTCATTTCGGTCCCAAATTACACACAGAAATATGTATTTTTAGATGAAACGCATAAAATGGCATAAATGCATTTTATGCGTCCCCTTAAAATATTCAGTCAGTTTTTCAGTTAAAATTTTCATTTTAGTCTCAAATAACTCACAGAAATATGTACTTTTATATGATACTATATACTTAATTATTTGAATAGGGGGAGACCCATTTATGTGTCCCTTAAAATATTTCGTTCAGTTTTTCGGTTAGAATTTTCATTTTGGTCTTAAATTACTATTTTTGGGTGGGGGGTTAAGTATGTATACTTATATTATGTAAGCATCTAAAGAACATATTTCTGGGAATCATTTGAGACCAAAATGAAAATTTTAACTGAAAAACTGACTGAATATTTCAAGGAGACGCATAAAATGGCATACATGGGTCTTCCCCCATTTAAAAGATTAAGTATGCAGTATAATATAAATGTACATATTTCTGTGGGTAATTTGGGACCGAAGTGAAAATTATAACTGAAAAACTGACCGAAATATTTCAGGAGGACATATAAACTCCATAGGTGATGACCTATAACGCGACATATGTAGTTCCTCCCCCCCCCCCCAACAAACAATATGTGTACAGCATCATCTGAAAGAGCTTATTCTCGTGATTTTTTTAAGCACAAATTCAAATTCCTCAGAAAATTATTAACTGGAATTTTCAAGGATGGCGTTTGTACTCCATAAGAGATCATGTAAAAGCAACACCTTATAAAGAGGTCCCCCCCAAACAAATAATAAAGTGTACGGTATCATCTGAAGGAGCAAATTTTTGTGAGTAATTTGGGACTAAAATCAAACTCCTCGAAAAAAAAATTATGAAATAGGGTATATTTTCAGCAAATAAAGGGGTCATCCCCACGAAAAAAGGGCAAAACCACCAAAATTAAATAAAATTCGCTCGAATAACAGATTTGCAATACATATAATATAGAAAATTTTAAAGATGTGCTTAAAAATCGAATTATTGATTAATGTCTCGTTTTTTACCCGAAATTGGCCATTGTGCGGCGTCTAGCTAACGGGAACAAGTGGTCCTATGAGAGAGGTGGATACTATTAAAATATAATAGTGGTGTGGTGCGCACCCCCTAAACACGCTGGATGGGCTAGATGCCCTCTGTGTGTCTTTCCTCGACTTTACGCTTTTCTCTCACGACATTCGCGCGGAAAAGATGGGAATGGGGCATTGCTCTCCCAAGTAGCTCAGGTGTGCAGCTCGGACAACGGGTCGCCGCCAGAAGTTTCATCCGTTCTTTGGCCCATGCTGGGCAGATTTCAAGGGGTCCGGGGTGTCTGCTACGCCAAGTGAGCAATGGATACACATACTATTGTCCTTCTTGCCAGATATGTGGAGGTACGATTTGAATTGGTCATGGCCAGTGAAGAACTATGTAAGGTAGTGGTCACAGTCTCCATGCGGACGCGCTAACCATGCTGTTAGGGATGGTACCCACCGCTTGAGCCATCCTGACGTGGTGCTGTGACTCTATCTGGCGGACCATTCCTCAGTTATCCCAAGGGCGGCATTTGTTTCCTCGCTTACTCGTTGTCGGTAGCTTCTTTGTCGTTCGTAGCGCTAGATCCGGAAGAGCGGTTGACGATAGGATTTCCGCAGCCTTTGTCGTCACAGTACGGTATGCCCTACTACCTAGTATATTCTCAGAGTACATCCACTTATGGTATGGCGAATTCTCAACGTGTTAGTTTTGCCCCGCACCTCATCCGCCCACATCGGCGCCGCCTAGAGCAGCTTTGATATCGCGACTGACGACAGAATCCGCCTTGCAGAATCTTTGCCGCCTCCGGGTTGAGGTAGGAGTCTCGATTGAGGATCGACGATTGATTTCCTCACATCAATGCGTTTATTTAGGCCCAAAACTCTAGTCTTTAACCATGAAATCGTTTTTTTTTCTTTTACAAAAACGTATGTATTCATTTTCAATATTGCAATATACTCACCATTATATTTTAACAGTTAGTCAGCTTTCACTATTTAAACCCAGAAGCATAAATTATGATTTATTGGGCAAATCTTGCATATAATCCGTAAAGTATGCAGTATTACGTAACCAGTAGCACGTGTTTTCGAATATAAAAGTAACGCTTGGCTGCCAATGCTGTTGTTGCATTTTACATATTCTAATTTTAATATGCGTCTGTAGTGAATATTTCGTAACCTCTTCAGTCGGTTAGCTCTCCACTATATTACAATTTACAACGATATAAGCCGACTAAATCTGTATTATTCAAGCTTGGAATGTCTTAGGAGACTATCGTTTTACTATTGGTGCCTTATTTGATTATTTGAGTTCGTTGCTCTGTAGATTTCCTAGTCCAAAACAATATCTGGCAATTAAGCATCGAGAATGACGTACATGTTACCATTTACGGTAAATTACTGTTAATTAGAAGAAAATAAGTAATGTTTTGGTTTTCTAACAATGTCATTACTCTGATTGGCCAAACTGGTGTGCGTTGTTTACGGTCCCATGAGTGTGAACAATTGATTATAAATGAAAAACAAAGTAAATGCACTAAAGTAATGTAAGATTGCTAAAATATATTCTTTTATTGGTAAATTTCACTTGTTTTCGCTACTTGTAAATGTGTCTTTATATGGCCTTAATAAAATAGGCATTTATATATAGAAGTTCGCTTTCATCAAAGTTTTTACGACAGTTGATATGAAGGATATTAATGTTGGTAATAACATTTCATTACATGACGATATAAAGTATAGAATTTCAATTTTTTAACGAGTTTCATGCACATCGCATGTGTAATTGATAGTTATGTCACTGTAATGGCTTTAATGCAATAATCTCATTAATGCAATCATTAATATCAACCATGATTGCATATATGTAATGTTGTTATTACTGATGCACCAATCTTTCACCAATTTTTCACATAGATATGAATATTCATCATCATCTGCCAGGTTCTATAGCGTTTTGCGCCCTCCAGATTTCAAGATTAGTGCAGCCTTCCTCTGTAAGTTGTCGTTCGGACATATACTTCTGTATTCCTTGTAGCCATGAACGTTTCGCCCAACCTCTTTTTCCGTTTTCTTGTGGTGTCCAGTTCTTTATTTGCTTCGGGAGTCTTTCTGGGCACGTAGAGAGGGCCCGTACCATTTTAGTTGACTTCTTTCGACCTCGATGACTACATCGGTGTTCACTCCCATCATTTCTCTTATTGTTTTGTTCGATACCTGCAGGCTGATCTTCTTCAGAATTCATTTCAAGCATCCTAAGTTTGGATTTTTCAGTGATTTGCCAAGCGTCACTTCTCTGTAATATGGGGTTCACTGCTCTGTAATATGGAGTTAAAGAGACGCTGCTTGATACGTTTGCTTATGTGCTGTGACCAAAGAACAGAAATTAGGCAACCAATGACCTTCTTTCCCTTAACGATCCTGTTTTCGTTTTCAGGTTGTGTTCGTCCGTTCTTCGTAATACTTACACCAAGATCTGAGTACTCTTCGCATGTGTTGATTTTGACATCATTTTCTATTTCTAGTCGTGGTGTGTTGTCTCCACCCATATATTGATACCTAGTCTTTCGGTAATTAACTGTTAAGTCCCAATTTTTATATTCTTTAAATAGTTTCCTTCCCATGATTTCTAAGTCCTCTTTTTCTTGTGTAAAAAGTCCTCGTCGCGACACAGTAGCTGAGAGCTGTGCTCGTGCCGCCGAAACGTTCTGGCTGCCTGCCGCGGTTGCTCAAAATCGTTATTTTCGCGTTCTTTGATTGTATTTTTTATGTTGTTAATTTTGAGTTAAAATTATCATTCGTATATTAATAGATAGGCAATTTCATTGTGAATGAATGTCCATGCTTTACATTTCTTTATCGTTTTCTGAATTTTAATTACGTCACTTTTACTTTAACCCTATCT
>JAODAC010042382.1:0-11563 GCA_027575185.1 Mimaenictus wilsoni | reverse complement strand
TATACGAATAGTCGATTGAGACGATATCGACACGGATGCCAGCCGCCGCTCACATATCTCCACCGCCATAAAACACGCACGACCTCCCTCCCGTTGAGTGAGTGGGTGAGGGTGGTATGGTGGCGGTTAAGCGCGCCGTTGAGTGTTGGAATGAATTGATGGTGAAGTGGGGAAAAGCGATGAGGAACGCAATCGCAGCAATTGATTCGCGTTCGAGTCGCTTCGCAATCGCGGCGTGTTATCAATCAATCAACGGCGTGAATGCGATCAATCATATAAAACGCACGCGTGGCAGGCGGCGCGTCGACCCCGCAAGACAGCAACGCCACCCGCCGGCTGGTGACGGCGCCACTTCATCTCCATGACATGGCGGCACAAACACGCACAAAAAAATCAGGCACGAATACAACGCGAAACTTTCCCCCATTCGTGGTTCCGCAAACGGGCGCCTACGCATACCAGACGGCACATAAACGCATTTGGAAAAAACATTTCGAAACGGCCGCAAGTTTCTGAGGGGGCGGCGAAAATTTGAATCGCTCAGGGGCGGGCGTCTTACTCGCTCGTGCGACGCTTTAAACTTTCGATAAATCTTATATCGCCGCGTTTTATTTTTATCAATTTATAAAAATCAGCCACCAAATAAAAGAATGTGTGGGGTGGATGTCGAACGCGTGGGGGCGGAAAATAAACAACCACGAGAGGGCTGGCAGTAAAACAACTTCTGACGCAAACGAATGCGTCGCGAAAGACAAGCGGCAACCGCGGGTAAATAAAAGCGCAAAGCGGGGAAAGGATAACTGTGTTTTTCCTACACTTCGCAAGCTAGATGTACTTGGGTGTTGCGGTAAAATGCACTTCGGACAAACGCAGGCGTCGACGAATGGATGCTGCTGCGCTGACGCAAGGGTGCGCGTAACTCGCGCACAAATAGGTTTTTAAGGGAAAAGTCCTTTTGCATGTTTCGTAAAATGTAACGCATATATTTTTTCTGTGCGGCAAATTTTGGGCAGCTCTCTATTGCATGGCACGCCATGTGGCGTAGGCCGCCTCCGGTCCGTTGATAGTTTAACGCAAGTCGGGGGTATGTACTTGCATTCCGTACACCTGGAGGGGGGGGTATTTCAATTCGCAGCATACGCTGTCTGTGTGAGAGACTCCAGATTTGATCCTCCAGACTGTGCAATTTTCGATGATCTAGTCATGCGATGCATGAGTGCTTGAAGATAAACACGTGGCAGTGTACTAGGAAAATTAACTGTTTCCTTGCGACTACCTATTTACTACTCCTTATTCTCTCATCTGCAGATGGAACTACACTGTACCTGACATTGTGGACTTGTTTCTACTTGATGTTCCTTTTTATACAAGTACAAACCCCATCCCACAGATGCAGGTCACCCTCCAGCATTTGCAGAATCCTATGTTAAAGAAGTGTGAATAAACACCTATGACCCACTCCAATAAATCCCAAGCTAAACCATTATCGAGTATGTCACCTAGCTTATCTACTAAAATCTAATTTAATTGTTGAATATAATAATATACCATAGCGATTATCATCATACTGCCGTTTGGATATAGCTGTCTGAGCCTACATTCCGCACACTTGAGAAGGTGCGGTATATCAATTCCGTAGCGCAGCTTACGCGGTCTGTGTGAGTGGCAACTTCAGATTTGATCCCCCAGTTCCTAATGTGTGTAATTTTCCATGCTGTAATCCTGAGATACATGAATGCTTGAAGATAAACACGAGGCAGTGTAAAAAGAAAATTAACTGTTTCCTTGTGACTATCTACTTACTACTCCTTATTCTCTCATCTACATATTGCCCTGCATCGTACCCGACGTTGTGCACCTATGCCTACCTGATATTCCTGCTCATACAACTACAAACCTCATCCCACCGATGCAGGTCACTGGTACTCGACTCTGCAGCATTTGCGAATCCTGTGTTATAAAAGTCTGAATGAACACCTATGACCCACTGCAATAAATACCATGCTAAACCCTTATCGTGTATGTTACCTAGGTTATCTTCATAAATCTAATTTAATAGATAGTTGAATATAACAATAAACCATAGCGATTATCATCATACTGTCATTTGGATATAGCTGCCAGGTCTCGTACAATTGCCCACATAGAAGCACTCAAAAATGGAGCGATCTTTTTCGCTTGAAGCGAGCATAATTCGCAATAAATTCTGGAATTTTTGCCTGGATTTTTACGCTGCCTACGCTCCCGGTGAGGTCGACACCAAATTTGCGGCAGAGTTGGAAAATTGGCGTATATATCTGAAAAACCTTGGTCTTTTGGACGAAAACCTGAACACACGCATTATTGACATTTGTAATTTACTTGACATTAAACATGATTATAAATATCAGTACGAATGAAGAGGGAAGGAATGATGGTAAATGCCGCACAAGTAGCTTAAACTTATTATAACACGTCTCTGATGGATTATGAAGAGGGCATTTAGAGGACTGATGATTGGAGTTTCCGTTAATGTTTAGAAACATATTATTTCTATGGTTGGGGAATTAGGTACGAGATGTAAATTGAAATAAAGATATATAGACAAGGGGAATATAGAGAATACAGAGAAGTATTGTAGAGATCTACATAACCTTTACAATAGTCCTTGATCGTATTATTGCTTATATTATTTTACTACATATAACTATGATAAGTTGTTTATCTCCAAAGCGGGATGTGTTGTACATCGAAGCAGTGTGTGAAGCTTTGTTCCGGTTCGAAGGGCCATGGTAAGAGCTTCAAGCATCGAAGTGGGGAGTGTTCCACTCCGAATTAATGTGAAGAGATTTATAAATGTTTAGTTTTAACATATTTTATGGTTTATACTTTTGTATCAGTTATTTAACACATGTCCAAATATAGAACTAGACACTATTCAAAAGTGTTGATATATTTTCTATTAAATAGGAACTGATAAAAGATTAGTCTCTTTTTAGAATTAACATTGAGCATTATTAAAAAAATTAGTACCATTGATGAGGATTGGAATCATGCTAAATGCCCCCAAAGGACCTTAAACCATTTAATACTTTTCTGATTGATTATTAAGAGGACAGAAGCTTGAAGTTAATGCATTGATACATATTATTTAAATAGTTGGGGAGTTAGGCAAGAGATGTTAATTGAAATATAGATATATAGACGAGGTGAAAACGAAAAATATTTATGTTTATATGTTTTTACTACATAACTATTAAATGGTTGTCTCTGAAGTGAGAAGTGTTGCACCTCGAAGCAGTATCTGAAGCTACAATCCGGTTCGAAAGACCATAATAAGAGTTTGAAGCATTGAAGTGGAGAGTGTTGACTTCGAAATATTGTAAAGGGTTTTAATCTGCTTTCAACACATTTTTATCGTTTCTATTTTTGTATTATTTGTTTGTTCCAAGGCAAGTAACTGATTTTTAACAATACTTTTTTATAATTGATATTAAACGTGATAAACATCAGTTCAAAGAGAAAATGAATGATACCAAAGGAACTTTTATCAATCGTTACTGAATGATTACGAAGAGAGCATTTAGAGGATGAGAATCCGGTTCGAAGAACCAAGATCAGTGTTCAAATCATCGATGTGGAGAGTACTGTACACCGAGCTAATGTCCGGTTTTTCAGTGTTTTTTGTTCCAAGAAACGACAACAAAGTGAAAAAAAGGAAAAGTCTTCTTATATAGATTAAGTTATTTGTATATGAAATTAAATGTTCTTAAAACAAGATCTGTTTACCAAAAAATCTATTGAAGCAAACGTTCACGACATTGCCAAGGGTGATACAGAAAAGAAATTGCCAAACTACAATGTTTCCCCATTATATAGTCAGCCAATGAACAACACAAGTTGGAAAATACAATACATGGTGCCGAAGTCAACGGCCCTGTCAATTTAATTGCCGTCTTCCGTTGAGGGTTGGATCGCAGTGGCCTCAATGTACGACCGTAAACTGGGGACGATCAACTCCACCTTCGTTGTAAACGGGTCACATTCGGTGCCCGAATTCGGAGCGTCCTACATCAAATTCCGCTCATCATGTACGTTTAGTACTATTTAGTTATCCTCGGGTATATGCCCTCGCAAAGTATGGAGGACGCATACTAATGCAGTTTATTCATTTATAAACGAACCACTTTTCCTCTTCCGGTTCCTATTCCCCGTTCCAGCACGCTTCCTTCCCGTGGGCGGTAGTCCAACAGACAAGAGCTGGATGGCGTTGTTGGGGGTATGAGTGTAGACCGGTCGACGACTACACTTCGTATTTATTTCGCCGCTGCTTTTGTGCTCTGTCAGGGAGTGTGCGAGAGTGGAGATACAAATTTTGGCAGCACTTTAACGATGTGCACGTGATCGGCGTGATTTCCCGACGAAAAGATGTTTTGTTCGGCGTGAAGTGGTCCGGGACCACGACTTCTTCACCACGAGATCATTGACATGTGACGTTCATGGTTGAGTATCTGATATATCAATATCAATTATCCACATAGGCACCACTTATTGGAATAAAGAGGTGAATATGTCAATATGGAAATGATCAGTTGGTAGGTGAAAGTAAATATACCCTCAGGTAGGTGGAATAATGACAGGTTTGGTTCCAAATTGTTGTGGGGTGGGTATTTTGGGATAGTACAGTTCCCTATAAAAGCATGAGCTTTTATATTAGAATATAAAATGTTAATATGAAAAGAACTTGTTTTGCATAATGACAAAAATCCGGCAAAAACTTTTTGGGAGCCGAAAATACTTATTTGTATTCCGACCCCGTGGTCCTTGGAGTACGTTTGCGTTTCTTGGTGTTTGTGCTTTTTAGCCCTGCTGGATGATATTCTGTCGCAACGGGTTTGTGCATGATGTGAAACGGTCGCCAATCCCAATCGCCATGTTCACCGGTGAAGCAGGGGGAACCCCCTTAAGGCGGCAGTTATGGCAGGTCAGACTGAAGCAATCTTGGCACTGTTGGCGCACGACGCGACCAAGGATATCGCGGCGCACCGTTTTGGAAGAAACCGTTCGCCACGCAAAAGTCGCCCTGACGCAGGCGCCGTTATTAAGGAAATTCGCTTGCTAATCGAACCGGATGTAATATAATGTCACAGTTCAATTAACATTTGACTTGCAAATACGCGTATGTTGGCGCGATCGTCGGCGCGGATAAGAACCGAACGCACCAAAACAACGCCCACCGAACAAGTGCTACGCCAGCAGCGAAATATTTGGCCACCCTCAAACCTTTCCCGACCCTCCACGCCACCGCCGACCTCATCTGCATGTCGGCAAATACGGGACATAATTTCGAGTTCTTGAATAACAATGAATAACGCCGAAATTATGTGCGAGCAGTCGGGGGGCAAAACAGGCTCTGCATTCGGGGTTTTTGCGGTTCTCTGGTTTCCCCAGCAGATATTTTATTTGCTCGGTTTATTAGATGTGAAATGTCGTCGCCGGACGGAATTGATTAATTCATGCAAATCATAATTTCGCGCGCGAAAGTTTCGGTTTTACGCGCGTCCGGCCGAACAACTTGTTATACAATGCTTCCGTTTAATAGCCGTCGACTATAAACGAAGTGCACATGAATGTGGGATGTGCTGCATGTGATGCGATGCGTCTCTAGTGGAGCCGCCACGCCGATGCTCCGCGCCTTGACTAGAGACGCGCATTATGTGGATTTTACGACGCAACATGCAAGTACCTTTTCGGTGCGAACGCAACTGAAATTACCATCGCACTAACAAGAAATTAATTTTTCAGTCGTTAAATATGCTCGAATATTAAACATATATTTACTTAATGAAAATTATGCTTTTATGCTTTTGGTTAAAAATGGATGAATAGTGTATATTTTGCATAGGTTGTAAGTTATTATAGTAGGCTGGTGAGGGACAAGCCTGTCGTGAACTGACAAACGGAGTATTGAAATTGTCCTCAGATTTGCATTAAATTTGCAACACGCTTGGGCGACAGCCCAACCACATACGAGGCTGATAGAAAGTCTTTGCCAAGGAAGTTGCATCTCAAACCTTTCGTCCTCGTTATATTGAGTGCATCCTTTCCCATCATTCTAAGATACTACCATAAGACCCACTGTTTTGTTATGAGTCCCGTGAATGTTTTCAACTCGTTCCGTGTCTGTTCGAGTTTTTACTGCTTTGAGGTTTTAGTAGACGTTGTGTCTGCCTCATACCGGGAGTGTTTTCCTAGTGGCTTGATCTCACTCTCTTTTCCCACAGTTGAATCATCTATAGTGAGACAACAAAAGGTTTCAGGACCCATAAGCTTGATTCTTGACCTTCTCTTGGGTAGTAGTGGCCGACAAAATGTTGCCAAATATGCCCTTGTGTCCAAACCACATATGAGCTTCGTATAACAGCTTCAACGCAGACAACGGGTAGTTGTCAATCTGCAATCTCGTGATTTCTGGATGTTCAACGACTGAATGTTGACCCAGTGTGTTCACCGCGTTATGACAAAGGACTGCGAACTCAGTATACGTCCTTCTTTATTTGACGTCATAATAACACCACTGTGGGACCCTGTGCTTTCATCACGGTACAAAAATGGTAGGCGACCCTCTTTCGCGACAGCGGAATAGCGCGGTAAGTCCCAGAACCAAATCGCTTTTGTATATTTTACTTTCCCTCTTGTATACCAGCGTGTATAACCTTAATCGTTGTACTGATTACCACATTATCACATTTCATTACCAAATAATTAATTGTGTTGGAAAGTCCTCCACCCTGTCCTGTATTGAAATTATTCGAACAACTAAATGTACCCACTAAAATGTATATATTAAAAAACATATTATGCATATCAAAACCTAATTATCGCTTGCGGTGTGAAAATTAAAGGGATACGTAATGTTGATTTCTTGCTGTAATTAAAATGTGTAGGAGCTCGTTAGCCTAGTGATGGATTCTCAGGGGAGTGCTGCCGGCGTTTGGAAATCACTCCTGCAAAACACGCGACGTCAAATGGCAAGTGAAACCGAATGTGCGATGCTAAAAAAAGTAAACGCGTTGCGAAACAGGCTCAGCAGTTGGAAATGACTGCGTGTTCGAGGAGCGAAAGTGAGCACTTTACGAAATGAGCTGACAGGACACACACGCTCCTTTCCCCCTGACGTATCCGTTTTTTTTTTGCTGGTAGCTCATGGGGTAAAGATGCGGATCTCGCCGTCCGCCCCCCACCGATGTGTGCTGTCGCGACGATGGCACCCAGCGATGCGTCGATGTTTCAAATAAATTGGATGTTTTCGACGTTTGTGCGCGCACTGCTCGTCAGCGACGCGCCCCTATAACATATATTAGACATCATCTGATCAATCGTAATTTATCGAATCCAGCCAACCAGCCTACTCGTCCCCGCGTAGTGTAAATATCGCAAGTCGTAATTTGCTATTTCACTGGTATGTGCTTCAAGCGATTGGGGATATTTTTTTTGTAAAATTAATTGACTTCCCGCAGAATTTTTTTGCTAATAAAACATTACAGTCACTGGGTCACAGACTGGGAATATCAACATATAGAAGGTATCGATAATTTTTGGAATCAAAAGTAACGAGAAACGTTCCTTGTGCTATCTATTAGAATCATATTCAAATTTTTGTAGAGTTTCTGCTACGTACATGCAGATGGCGAAGTAATCGTCTAGAGGCAAAGGTATCGAAGCAAGTATCAAATTGAAATATCTTCACAATCAAACTTTTCCAGTACATCAAGAGCTCAACAATAATTTCATAAGAATATTTTAACAAACAAAATAAATAAAATAAAAATATAAATGTTAAGTATCAACCCACCATTGTGTCAACCGTCTCCTCCGCTTCCATTTCTCACGCACAAATTGCCTCACTCTCATGCCCTCCCCTCCCTCTCCTAACCACTCGTTTACATTCCCCCTCTTATATCCCAAAGCATTCACCCCCTCACAGACACACAGATGCTCCCATACCCCATACACACCTTTCTTCCTTGCTCCTCAGTCCCACTCCTTGCCCTGACCATAACCCGCTTATCGTCGGCGATCATTTTCTGCTTCTTGACATAGTTTGGCTTCTGCCCGATCACCTGTATTAGCGTGTACGTCGGGTTATACGAGCTAGTAACTGCTCTCCTTGCGCCCCTGTTCTTCCACCTTTCGACCCTTTTCACACACCATCCATTCTAACGTAATACGGTCTCCTACCACTCACTCCGACAAACTCACATGCTTATACTCCTTTCTTCTGTTCACTCGCACCTTAACTAGCACACCATTCGTATATATCCTTCACCAATCTTCCGCTTCCCATTCTATTCACTTTCTCTTCAAATCTTACAACCTTGCTAACCGACTCCCACTTAACACTCTCTTTCGAAGCCTATCATATTTTTGATGAACCATATCTGTTTCCTTTCTAAGGCTTCCCATTCACACAGTCCGCACACTTCCGCACCATACAACTATCTCGTCTTGATACATGCATCCCATAACCTTTGTACCATATCCCAGTTATTTCCCCACATATTCCTTCACTTCCGTTTCACACACCTCCCATTCACTCATTGCCTTTCCTTGTATCATATATGCTCTCCCCACTTACCATTCACGCTAATCAGAAACCCAATGTATTTGAAAACATCCTCTCTCTCGATCATTTCCCCTTTCAATTTCAAGCATTCCACCATTTATCCCAACTTGCATCCCTACATAGCATCAATTTCGTCTTCTGCACATTCACACTCAATTCTCTTCTATCCATATACATTTCAATCCTTTCAATTATACGCTTGTTTAAAACTAACAGGAAACATAAAATCCTTATAAATATTAATTTTGCTGTTCTTATATCAATTTACACCCCAATTCAAATTGGTGTGAAATAAATATGGTTGAATGACACTATAATTGTGCACCGTCGACTTCTCTGCGAACGTACGAATACCGAGGGTATAGCAATGTAATTTCAGCGATCAGGGAGACCGCAATCGAGCGTTCACCCACCCCCATCGACGTGCCGCCGTCGCTGCTCACCCCCGGATGAAAAATTCGCACTCATTTTCCCCACAAGTGCACTAGCGAGCGTCGAACTTAAAATTTGTTAAATGTACGAAATGCAAAGTTTAATGACTTACGCGTTATGTTAATGGCTTTCGCTCAGAGCCCTCGTGCGTAGTTAAATACTTGGCCGCTGTGTGCGCACATTAATATCTTGATGGCTTGGAATGTAAGCGAAAGTTTGCCGAGATGGTTGCGGTGGCGTGCGAGACGATTTTTCCCGAATCTTTTTCGAGGTGTGGAGGGTGGCGGATGCACGTCGATCAGAATCTGCAAATGCCGAAAGGAAACTCGGCGTACTGCAACAATTCCTGTTGTTTCAGCCTCGCCAACAAACTCGTAATGTGAATGGCGTAAAATATGCACCCGCATTAATTCTGCCCGCTCCGAGTGTAACACTTTCAAAACGGGCGCTGGTGGAAATTGCGTGTTGTGACAAGTTGCGCGCGTCTTACGTAACCCCAATTCTAATCCGCCAAGAGATATGGACGCCATTCCTTCAACGTATTAACATTTATCGCGTAAATGAGCGAAATTCCAACATTGCTGTCGTAGGTCAGGGATTTCGTTATATAAACGCATAAATCACGTATGGTGCTTTTTTTACCCTAAGCGGTGGTGGCTGTTGTTTGAGGAGTGGAGATGAGATGAAAACGTACGGCGCACTTTGCACCCTGTTTGCGGATGGCTGGAGGGCGCGTGACAAAGCTCGTGTGTGTCCAACAACGCTTTTAATCCCAAACAATCCCCAATTAAACGCGGCTGGAGTGTGTGTGCTTTTTTTTCTATATGTATGTGGGTGTGTGCATGCCCCCAGGATGGGTTAGCACGGGGGGATTATGCATTTTTCGCGCGCAATATTTAATTGCGACAATGATCGCGCCGCCGACCTGCGCGCGGCCCGCGTTTGACGCGCGCCCTTCCCCAACGCCACCAGATTGCGGATTGTCGCAGTGCAGGCGGCCTTTTCATGTCGCCGCCCCCGAAACACGGACAATGCACACGGCATAATGGGTCCATCGACGGCGTCGCGTCGGTCGCTAATTTTCATTAGGCGGACGGTCTGTCAACGCCGCATCGGTGCACATACACATCTACCACACACACACATATCACCCACATGCAACCACACATCTATATTCACGTTCAGAGACGGGTATGCAACGCCGACGTTTCGCCGAGCGCACAAAAGCGCTGCTGCTCTCGTTGTTGCAGCTAGGGGTGTGAGGGCGCAAAAGGTGCGATTACACCAGCGGCTACACAAAAAAGACGGACACGTCGACGTTTCATTATTAACGACGCATAATTTATGACATGCGTTGGCAACGCAACGCTCGCTAAACGGGCGCGAACATGTTGACTAATTGATGCTTGGCGTTTCTGCGTTTTTTATCGTCTTTTTCCGAAAATTTCCCGTTTTTGCACAAGGTGAAATTCTAGATATGGTACTTATTGTTTAATTTGCATATTTCTTATACAATAAACATTTCTTATTCTAATCAATACGTCTCCTATTTTAATTTTAATTGTCTGAACGGATAGAAAGTATGATTCTGCAACTATTTTACCATCATTAGTTCTTTGTCACGTATTATAGGTTCATAATCCTCTCTTAAGGGGGCAACCTCTTTTATATGGTCGAAAAATGCATGATTTTCTCGATTTTTTCTCGAGTATAATAATTTAAAATACTTTATTTTTAGCTCATTATTTTTAACATTAAAATAACGTGTGCGGTAGGCACGACAGAAGTGATAACTTTAACTTATTTAATTTCATCTATTCAATATTAAAATTGTTTAACTTGAAAATTCAAAAGTTATAAGCTGAATTTCATTTATGTTAATATGATAACGTTAAGAGAGGCTATTTCTTAATAAACATGTCATCTTCTGATTGCTTCAACATATAGTTTATAATTACTATAAAAATCGTGAAACATTAATGCTACTGTCAACAGTATATGTCTATCGCACACTTACCCTTCGGACTGGAAATAAGAAGTTTTTTATAAGATATATATATATATCGATACAAATCGGCTTAAGGAGCTATAACTTCATAAATACTACAGATATCAACTTGACATGTTTGAAGAATAATCTTGAATAGTTTAATAATTAAGTAATAATTAAGTAATAGTAATAATTAAGCTTCAGTTAGCGAAAACTGAAACTAAAAAATTAAGTAGGCATTACTGTTTGCAATTACTCTTTATACCGGGTGAGTTTATATATAATATCACATATTTTTAACGTATATCGACCTCTGTGGGTCTTTCCGACTTTGATATGTTCTATATTTATTTGTTGTTTGTTATTGTTTATGAGTTTACAATTCATATAGTTACGTCACCACCAAATAGATGGCGGCAACTATTTGCAAACTACATGCACCACCATCTCCACCACCAAGGACGACTCTGCGCATCAATCACTTGCGCATCTGAACATCTGTGTGGGGAAGATAAAAGTCTTCCTCCAAAATTTGT
>JAODAC010042361.1:0-11570 GCA_027575185.1 Mimaenictus wilsoni | reverse complement strand
TCGTAAGCTGCTTTAAGATCTAAGAATACTGCATACATTTTCTCCTTGCACGCCACCATTTTCTCCACCATTCTTGCTAGGGTAGCTATCTGATCCCTTGCCCCTCTTCCACTTCTGAACGCACTTATACTGTCTCTTGTCAATGTCACTCTTGCTGCACCAGGAGCGGGATGACATCGGCAGGAGACACGGAATTGTCAAGTCGCGAATTATTGTGGAGCTGGGTACTCCTTAGATCACTACAGTTAAGCAAACGTCGGACGTAGCGACGCGTTGGATGGGTGACCACTTGGTCTCCCTACTCAACAAGCGGCTGCGGCGCCGCCCGCGAACTCCTGAGACTTTGCGGTATATATAAGCGTGTCACCACCCTCTCGGGTATCGCTACCTCATGTGAGGCTTGCTGATCAATTTAATACAGGCGTGATCAATCCCTATTTAAGCAGATGGCACAAACAAGGAAGCGTTGATACGCTGCGTAATAGTGTATTGTGTATAAATATATCTTAACAGACATTAGTGAACAATGGGCAGTGTAATATTAATTTGGAATGTTTAGATATAATATCGAATCTTGTAATATATTCCAGTTGCGAATGTTTATGAATAGGCCATGATGTCGCGGCAATTAGCCAAGAGGTACGGACTTCCAAATAAAGTCGTTATTGGCCGGACTCTTGGCATTGCGACGTCATGTGGCATTAGGAGATAAGTCATTAGCATGTATCTATAGGTTTGGAGTTAGAAAATGAAGTCAGTAGTTATATGGATTTCACCGTGGTCACATCGTACCCTCCTCCATCCCTGCACTCCGCTGTCTTACAACCAGCGTCACGGGCTCGACTTAGATATTGTCGTTGCTCAGTGCAAGTTGTCGCGAACCGATGCTCTAAATTCTAGTTATTTAGTGCAAAGATTAGTATATTTCCACTTGAGTATGTTTAGTCTGTTTTTTTGTAAACCCTCAGCCGTTGCGTAATAAAGATAACGGTGGTGGCGACGGCGTGAGGGTGGTAAGTGGGTAGCGCGGCGCTGGGCGATAGAAACGTTATGGTACGGCTCGATCTCGACCAAGGAATTGTCAGACACGGAATTGTCAAGTCGCGAATTATTGTGGAGTTGGGTACTGCTTAGATCACTACAGTTAAGCAACGTCGGACGTTGCGACGCGTTGGATGGGTGACCACTTGGTCTCCCCACTCAACAAGCGGCTGCGGCGCCGCCCGCGAACTCCTGAGACTTCGCGGTATATATAAGCGTGTCACCACCCTCTCGGGTATCGCTACCTCATGTGAGGCTTGCTGATCAATTTAATATAGGCGTGATCAAACCCTGTTTAAGCAGATGGCGCAAACAAGGAAGCATTGATACGCTGCTTAATAGTGTATTGTGCATAAATATATTTTAACAGACAGAGTGGTCTCCCCACTCAACCTTCGTTGAGGTTGAGGCACCCGGTGGAATGTGTGTGTGTGTGTGTGTATGGGTGAGAGAGCGGGAAACGTCTCCAGATGGTGTGAGGGAGGAGGATGGGGGTGTGTCATACAGCTACTTGTAAGAATGTTTCTAAAATAAAGTCAGTTACTTTCCGACATTCAACTTATGAACATCTTCTCCTATTTCAACCGCGAAAGCACCGGGTAGGTGTGAGTCCAAACCTTTTGAACTCTTTCAGACGAGCCAAGGAATCAGAGTTTGTTAGTTTATCTTGCATGGCTGAGTTTTTTTGGTTCGCAACGCAAGTACTTGTGCTCGCGGACCTGCACATCATCTACAGCGTGCGCACATCGAGCATACAATCCCTATGTTCTTCATTTCTAACTTAGATTATCGTGTTAGAGCTTTCCATTCGTGTTTGTTTTTTACTTTTCTTTTCCAATTCCCATTAGTTCTTCCCATCGCTTCCACGTCTTTTTCCACCTCGCTTAACAATGCAGACTTGGGTCTTCCTCTTCTTCACCTACTGGTGGGTCGCCATTCCTTTATTTGTTTGACAGTTTCGGTGTCATTTTTCCTCCATATGTGACCAAGCCATCTTATTCTTTGGCATTTTATTCTTTTAATAATTGTGCCTTCATTTCGTTCTTCCTCCACTTCTTTATTTGTCTTTCTTCTTTTTATCCCATTTGTGGTTATGGCTCCTGTTGCGAACCGATGGCTCTGGGAAGTCTCCATCACCAAGCCACTGATAAGGCCATAAGCTAAGTTTACAACATTGCTTGATTCGGGACGTCTTAGGTGGAATTTTCCATGTTTTTTTTTATGTATGACGCCGAATTGTTTGGTCTATTCCTGGGTTTACTTATTGTTTCGGTGAAGTGGAGGAATTCATCACACTCCAATAATCTCTGGACCATTAAGAAACTAATCTATAAACACAAGACACCCAGAGATTGTAGAGGTTGACGCGACGGACTAGCGCCTTGCATACGTCTGGTTTTTATCGCCCTTTCCGGGTGGTCCATGTGCGAGTGTACGCTTGCACGCCTTGATACATTCAGAGATCGGACACACCCGTAGAGAGAGAGAGAGAGAGAGAGAGTCACCGTAAGACAGGGTGTGTCTGCATGCATAGCAGTGATTTCTTCTGATTCTGGACGTTTAAGGACTGTATGTGGGCCCAGTGCGTTCACCGCGCTATCACCAAGGGTCGCCACTCAGTGCACGACCCCTTTCTCTTCCGTCGCAAATACACCTCTGATCGGAACCCGGTGCGTTCACCGCGCCATCAACTAGGGCCGCCGACGTTGGTTCGCGACAATATGCTTGTAGTTATTATTAATCTTTTCTGTTTATTTGACATATTTTTTATAAAGTTCACTATTTGTTCTCTTTTAATACTATCGAAATCTTGCAGAAAGTCTATGAAAACTACTATTGTATTGTCCTTATTAGCTTTACTTTTTATTTGTTTAATGAATTGCATCTGTTGTTGATTTGTTCGTTGTAAATCCGTTTAAATTAACTTTATTAACTAAATTGTATTAATAAAATATTAATTAACTAAAATTAACTTTAAATAGACTCGTTTGTAAATAAGTTGAATAAATTTAATAAGTATTTGGATTAAATTAGCATAGCAATAATAATGAATCTAGAACTGACTTAATTAGGCATTGGTTGAATAATTAATTTAAAACTTTTGTCTTCGAGACAATTGCAACTGCAGCGGTGCCTAAATTGAATCCATCATGCGTCCATTTTACTTTGATTATAATTGGTCTCGCGTTTCACAAGAGCGAAAGTATATACGTATATACGTCAACTCATTACAAATTGAATAACTTTTGCGGTTGGAGGCGGCTGGTGCCGGCAAACTGCCATCCTTTGCTGCCACATCTCTGCGTCATTGTCGCGCTAGCGAAAGTGTGTAACCGGAGAAGTTTCGCAGTCGAGTTTAAACACGAAATAATGGTCGACTTTACGATTATTTCGCCTATAAACGCAGCCTGCTGCATGCTTATTGGTTGTAAAACTACATGTATAATTATGCAACCAAATATACGCGCTCACACTCTACTTTTTTGGTGTTTGTCAGATATTCGTTAGCTTAAGTAATGTTTTCATTTATTTTCGTGAAAGGAACCGCATAAATCGCATCTTATTTAAATATGGCAAGGCATCGTTTTCTTTATATTGGTTTCAAGTATTAACAAATAATTCGATTTTGTGTTAAGTACAGGAGCAAATTGTTTGCACATTCATGTGGTGTGTTCCACGCTTCATTACGTCGAATGGGTCCAATTACCTCCAAAACTTTGGGGCATCCGAATGCTAAATCACTACGCTCTGTGTTTAGACATTCTACATCCGTGTCGGCCTGCAATTGGGTAGGTTTTAGTCATCGTTTTAGTTGAACAAACGGGTTTTATCGTGACAGAATGGCATTAAAGTGTGCGAAACTATACACACCCGACCAAACAAGTGAGGTTGGACTCGACGCAGTTTTAATCTCAATCGGACAAAACAAAACAAAAGAGAAACGGAACAAAATTAAGCAGTGGAACAACGAAACCAAAAAGATGTGAAACTTCTCGAGAAGTCAGTACGTACAAGAATTGAAGCGAGAAAAAATAAAGTACGTATAAAATTGTGAGAATTGTACGACTAATGAAACGTTTTTGAACAGAGTGTAATCTACAGTCAAAGTTTTCTACGCCTGTTTCGGAATGCTCTCTGCTCATGAATTTAAATTAATTTAATTTTTAATGACTGCGTATTGCTGTTCACTCTTGCAATCATGGTCTTGATTCCAAGAGCAATGTTCCCTGCGAAATATAAATTTACCCGATATTGCTGTGAAATAGTGTTAAATTGCAATTTAATGTTTGCTATATATTTTAATTCTCCTTGTAATTACATTCCAAACATTTAGATTTAACTTAATAATTTAATAGTAATATTCATTGCAAATAAAACAACAGGTTATACACTACCCAATCTTTCGGCACATGAAATAAACAACGTAATTTGTTTGGTATTATAACAAAAATAACAATAAGGAGTAGACATATTTGTAGAAACTTGGTTTTATGTACAAATTTAATCGCGAGCCCACCTGGGCAGCACAGTTGGTAGTGCTTCGGTCTACCGTGCAGGCGGACGGGGTTCGAGTCCCCGGGGTGGGCATCCATTATTATTCACAATTACAACTCACAAAAAAAAATCACATTAAATCCACACCTATAAAAACCACACAACATCAATCAACCAATCTTCAATCAACAATCGGAAATGTGCGCAACCCACAACACGCAATACACGTGATACAACAATAACATGTAATATAAAAATACATAATAATAAAATTCAGGCTGAAGGACCAGTAAGGTCGATGGCCAGGTCCAAGGACCAAAAATACAATTTTTTTAATCGCGAGAGATTTCTGACGATCAAGAATTGGTGTCATTCCGGTTTCTTGATAGATAATAACGTTGGAAGGATTATGATGCACATTATTAGGGTGTCTAACAGGGCGTGGACTCTCCTTGTAAGTACGTAGTGCGGTCCTTTCTCCGATTTGCAGATATTGCTCCGTTTTTGCGTTGGTAAGGAGGTAGAGGACAGCAGCATAATCCGGAACTGGTCGACATATACGTGTATAGACTTTAATACGGATGTTCCAATTCAGTCCAGAATTTCGGCTGGAGGGGCTTGAAAACAACGTAGCTCTTTTGATGACAGTTTCCTTCGCGGTTCTTGTTTGTAGGTTGAAATTTAACTGTAAATCATAAAGCCTAAATATTTGACATTACTCCTTAACGCTTAACGATTTCATTATTAATAGTTAGAGCGTGCGAATAGAACAACATTTTATACGGTGATTGAAGACCTAAATTCTAAACTTATATAATCATAAATACAAAAAGGAGTTTAATAAAATTAAATAAAAGGACCGCGCTGAAGTTAACTACAAAGCCTAACTACCATGGTTCGTTAGCGTTTCTTATTGGAGAGGAGTTTTCGACGGTAGCACCTGTGATTTACTTAGATCACTCAGATCACAGATCAATACAAACGAGCAAGTCTGTGATTTTCCTTGTGACCAGTGGAGCCGCGTCAAAGTTTATAATTTTACATTGGACTGCCCACAAGCGAAGATTAATGTCGGGTTTTCTCGGAATTTCCAAATTTCCAGAGAGAAGCACTTGAAAATGACACCAAATTAGCAAAAAGAATACCCGATTGCACCATTAGTAGTTTCATTATAATGAATTAAAATTAGAAAATAATCTATAAGAAAATGTTACAATATAGTGAAAATATATCATGACTAGTATGTTTCGAATTGTTTCTTAGACGTGAATCTCACAAAGAAGTTTTCATTTTTGTTTCGTATTTACCTGTAATTTAACTTTGTAGCCATCTGAAGCCATCCCTCTGGTTCCTCTTTGAACGGCAAAAGGCATATAATTTTTAACCTGCTTCACAGGTTGAGATGAAAATTCCAAAATTCTCGTATTTGTACATTTATACTAACCTGGGTTATCTAAGTAACATATGTAAATCACAGGTGCTACCTTAGAAAACTCATATTTTTGTAGCTTGGTTTTGTAGTAAACTTACGAAAGGTAATCTAATGATTCTTTTCAAGTATATGTCTATTAATTACGTTTGTTGAAATAAAATCAACGAGTAATTAAAATAACCCTACGTAAAACAATACGTTACATTTAATTTCATGAAAATGACCTAGTAACATAACAGCAAATCAGAGAAATTAGGAAGATTTGTAGTGTTTGTAGGGTTGAGTTCTACTACGTAATAAAGTACAATCACGATAATAATTAAAGTCAAATGCAATTTTACTCCATTTGCTTGAGAATACGACCAGCACCGTGCATTTTCCTTCCTCTATCTTCTGTTCCCATTCGGGCAGTAGTGCAGAGTAAGCAGACAGCGAGACGAGAAATACACCCGCCTTATGGTTTATAGCGCCTGCTTGCGGAGAAAGTGCTGTGGGTGCGTAGTGTGCAGGCGAAATGCACCACCACACGCAAACATTCCGTTAGGTTAGCCCCGGAAGACCAGAAACTAATGCGCCAACCGGCCGCTCAAGCTCTAAAATCCCACAAAATGTCTTACCCTTGCCTATCCACCAAACCGCCACGCGGCCACGATCCAAGAGTTAAATGATTACATATTGTTCTGAATACTCGGAGCACAACCGTTTATGTATAATTCCATGTACAAAGGGTATTAAGGGAAAAAATTTAAATGTCGGTCCACAAACACTTACCAACATTCAAATAATCATAAAGTGTTGCATGGTGTAAAATTGCAATTCTTGAAATATACAACCCGGTTCTTGGAAGATATGTCTTCCCATTGGGAAGGTTTGGTTGCTATTTCGCCAGAATGATATACAGTCCTAGCAACTACCCAATGTATATCATTCTGCCAGACTTGACTTTACAACTTTACTATTGGCCATTGTTATATTTATTGGTTAAAGGGAATGTTTCTTTAGGATTTACGCTTAATAAGTGGCTGTCATGATTATTATTATTATTATTATTATTATTATTATTAAGCGCTTGTATCTAATTATCACTCTTGCTTTATATTAATTAATGATTGATTATGCAACTTTTTTAAACTTTTTCTTTACAAAAACCAACACAAATTAGCGTTTGTTTCGCTCCCGTCGTCAAAGTAGCGAGTACAAATTATGTCGCGAACCAACGTCGGCGGCCCTGGTTGATGGCGCGGTGAACGCACCGGGTTCCGATCAGAGGTGTATTTGCAACGGAAGAGAAAGAGGACGTGTACTGAATGGCGACATACAGTCCTTAAACGTCCAGAGAATGAAGAAATCAGGCCGACAGCTAACAGCTGCCTGTTTTGCGCGTTTGGGAAGGTAAAGATGAGAAGAGGCTCATTCGGCGTTCGGATAGCAACTGATTTCATTAAGTAAAAATCTAAACCTAGAAGCCGGTGCGTACCACAACCCTCCTTGCGGTACCACCACTTCCTTTACAATACTCTTATACCTAGGTGGTGAGGCTGATCCTGCCCTCACCAGTGCATTGCTGTGCATGCAGACACACCCTGTCTTATCGTGACTCTCTCTCTGTCTCTGCGGGTGTGTCCGATCTCTGGATGTATCTAGGCGAGCCGATATATTCGCCAGGCATATGGTACTGTCCCACATGGACCACTCGGAAAGGGGGACAAAAACCAGACGTATGCAAGGCGTATGCAAGGCGTCGCGTCAACCACTACAATCTCTGGGCATCTTGGATTTATCGTATTCGCATCTTTAATTCTTAATGGCCCAGAGATTAAACCAAATTAGAAATCAGCGCCCTCCAGCGATTCAGACTATAACACATGTATGATTTCCTTTCGAAATTAGACCATGCACTTCTTTTCTAAAATAACAACACCTATTATTGAGTGTAAAATTTTGTTTGTTTGGTTTTACAGGTCGTACAAATCGTTTTATTAAACATTTTCTAGGTGTTACCTTCCGTAAATATTACGGTGAAGTGTTTTTTCGCACTACTTTCTCCCTCGCACGGTGTTTGACACTCATTGTTCCCCAACGCGTAAAAATCCTAACTTTATTGGGTTGGACTCCCAATTGCGAAATTTCGGTTAAGCGGCCATTGGCTTTAGTGCCCAGTGTACTTGACGGTCATCGTTTGGATGAAAACGATTTGTGAAATTAGTTTCTGTCCAGCAAAGTGGCGCAGTGGTATGGTCGATGACCACTATACATGAGGTCCCGCGTTCGATTATCGGTGGGGATGCATTTTTTTTTTTTTTGTTTGTTTTTGTTTGAGTTTACCGACAACTATCGACAACTATGGTCATTAGCTCTATTCAATTCCTTTTTAATGTAATTAGTCATATTAGTGGCTAACACTATTGATAAGAAGAAGAATTCACTCTACTATGCATCCCCACCGGGAATCGACCCCGGGACCTCGTGGTCAGTAGCCATAGACCACTGCACCACTTGGCTGGACAAGGATGCATATTAAAGTGAATTCTTCTTCTTACCAATAGTGCCAGCCTCTAATATGACTAATTACATTGAAAAAGAATTGAATAGAGCTAATGACCATAGCAGTCGGTGCTCGGTAAAAGCAAACAAAAAAAAATTCGTTCCACATAGTTATTGATAGTGAATTTTAGGTTATAGGGGGCAATTTGGCTGCTTACAAATATATTTTTCCATTTGAATGTGTTAATTAATAAAATAATTATATTCCACATTGATTTTTAGTTGAAATGATCGTTGCAGTAAAATATGTTAAAAGCAAAATTTAATGATGTACAACAGGGGAGCAAAAGAAAATAGAATGTTCAACTCATCTCTAAAACTATAAGATTATCCCTAATAAAATAACCGATATGTATAACTGATAACTGATAACCGATAACTGATATGTCAATTCTTCACATATCAGACGAATAGCAAAGGTTTTAGGAGGGGACGATATTGTAATGATACCATATTCATAATACGACAAATCAAAGAACAGACACTGATGGAAAAGGCCGGCTTTCCAATGTTTTGAGGAAATTAAAAATGCATTTGACTTCGCAAGCATCCTCTATAGAAAGAGCATGCCAGCCGACATCATTGATAAAATAGAAAACATCTACAATAACAATAAGATGCAGATTCTTGTACCAAAGGAAGCGACAGAATCAATAAATGTAAGAACAGGCATCAGACAGGGTCATTCACTAAGTCACTTATTCTTTAATCTTATAATGGATGAGATAATTGAGAAGATCCAAACTTGGCAGGGTTACAAAATGTACATAAAAAATAAAAATAGTGAAGCGTTAGCTGTGAGGCTGACGCACTCTTAATCGCAATCGTCCTCATGATATCCATATTCTCTGGATATCATGATATCACAAATTTTACCTGCTATTGAATAATACGAAAAGACATCTACGAAAAGCCACAAAACTGTGCATTTATCATCCTTCCAATTTTCTCGTACAGAGCCGAATCTAGCCCACAAACCACAAATACAAGTCTGAAGGGATAACGTTAATGCATGTGAGTGACACACAACAGAAGGAAAGAATTGAGTAGTCATATGGAAAAAATGGATAACAGCAATGCTGGCAAAAAGAACCAGAGAAGAATCGTAAAACGGAAAAAAGTCAGTGGGAAGGCCGAGAAGAAGGTGGAGCCATCTTTTTAAAAGCAAACACATAATACCGATGTGGAAAAATCAAACGCTTACTCAAGAAGAAGAAGTATGTATGATAATTGCTATTATTTTACCAAATCAGCAAATGCTAAATGATAATTTTAATAAGTTTAATAATAAAATAATAATTAATAAATACGAGTAAATGATTCCGATTAAAACTGAAATTGAAAAATATATCCCTGAGTTCTAAAAAATGAGAAACAATCTAACTTCCATCATACGTACCCTTCATTTTTCCACACTTCCAGTTATTGCTTATCGGATAACAGCACGCCGAAGACGGGAACCTATTATGCCTACTTGAAATGTTCTGCTTATCCAAGGAGATCAGCAGCATCTCACAGTCTTGGCATATCTGGCTTCTTTTCAATTCATGGAAACACGTGCTTTTCCCCTATAAGCACATGCGCAAAATAAAGTATGTGGGGAAGAAGACGGAGGAGATGCTACAATATTGTAGGCCTACGTACTACACTTTCATTTAGATTCACATGCCCAGCCATACAGCCCTTTATATAATTTTATAGTCCTGTGCCGAGTTTACTTTTGTACATCTTATTTGTATACGCGCATTATGCATGACCCGACGATGCGTCCGGGCTTTAAGAAGAATATTTCTGGGGCTCTCACACGAATGAATTGTAAGAACCTGTAAGAGAAGAAGACGAAGAAAAAATATACCGAAAACGAGAGCAGATGCATATTTGAATGCCGGAGCGGATTTGGAAACATAGCGGATGAAAATCTCAACTACGAGCAAACGGTAAATTGTAACCCAACTAAGATTTACATGCGAACGTACCAAATATGAATCTAGCTGTAGCTGTGGATAACGAGGATAACGGACGTGAAAACACCTGAGGTCCGAAGGTTCAACCCAACCCTGATGTATTCTAACGCCACCCCGCCTTTGCTCCAAGAGATAGCATAGCTGTTTTGCACCGCCGTAATGCTTCACCGGATAGGGCAAACCGGAAACACTTATATCCAAGGAACGAGGATGGATTTTGGCGGAAATTATATTTGAATATAGTCAAACTTAAATCCCACGCGCTTATTTCCTTGGCAACTCTTATTTATAATATGTATATGTTTTGTTTTGCAATTTTTCTAGCTATCTGAAGCGTTCAAAATGTGCAACTATTTTCCTTGCCATAAACTGCTTGTTCTTGAAAATAATATTAAATGTTAAACAACATGTCCTCATCGCTTTTATTTTTTCTGGTCTCTTGTATCTTATTTTGGCTGCATATGCCAAAGTACTACATTTAATGTTTCCAATTATATCTCCCCCTTTACCATCAAACATTGTATTATACAAAGAAACCTTTTTTTAACTACCAAAACATAATTGTTTTGCTAGTTGTTGGTAAGATAACTCAAGTAATAGTTTTATTTTAATTTTGAAGGATTAATTTGACGAATTAACATGTCCTTTTAAATAGTTAACTCTAAATAGTAAATAGGCGAACTAAACAAATACAGTGCAAAATATAAGTATTTATTCAAAGACTTACCAGAAGGTTCTAAACATTTCGGCTATGTTACTGCGGCCAGGATAAGCAAGAAGACTTAAGTTCGATCCCACTTTTTTAGTCGTCGTAATACCTTTTTATAGTGTAATTTTTGAATAAACAATTCTATGACGAGCCAGAGTTCAATCTTCTCTCTTGGTCTAATTGCAACATTATAATCCTTTACCTTATAAAACTATCATGTATAAATGCATAAATTGTCAATTGTCAATATTTAGTTTATAATACTAAGCACCTAATGAATGAACGGAGCACAGTCGCGGCTTCTCAGAGGTCTAGTATTGATCTTTAATTTGATCTTAAATTTACCTAAACAATCTTAAAAGCATTATTTTTAATTCGTCTATTC
>JAODAC010042350.1:0-11575 GCA_027575185.1 Mimaenictus wilsoni | reverse complement strand
GGTGTGAATTTTTGTGAATTTTAATTGTGATTAATTGTGAATAACGGGTGCCCACCCCGGGGACTCGAACCCCGACCAGCTGCGTGGTAAGCCGAAGCACTACCGACTGTGCTGCCCAGGTGCCCAGGCTTTTCCTGGATATTTTACCAACTTCACAGCGGTTACAGAAACGCAGCGTAATATAATGTAAATTAACAAATTACGATTTATATTCTCTTGCTTAGATTTAATAAATTCAATCAAATTTACTGCAAGAAATAATAATAAATTCAAAAAGGCTATTTTAAAATCCAATAAAACTAAGTGTATGTTTCTGTTATATTTCTTGAGGTCTGAGAAAACTGAATTGATTTCAGTCATTTTTAATTTCATCAGACGAGACATTAAGTTGGAAGCCGTCGGAAGAAACACTTCAAACGGCTTAAATTACGCGTGCTTGCGATTTATTTATAAACCCACAGAGCAAGGCGTGTGCTGTTTATAAAAAGCGGGCGCAAGTTGACTGCACCAGCCACTGCACATCAGGAGGAGGAATGAGATGCACTTGTATAGTCTACCAATTGAGGGTATTATTAGGTATTATGGTAGGTTTTTAATTGCGTAGGCAGTTCTGTAAATATCGACTTACACCCTCGTTCATAACTTGTTCAAAGTAAGCCATTAAAACCTGATTAAGGAAGTTAAGATGAAAAAAGTTTAAGAAAGAAAAAAAAGTTAATTTTTAATTTGCTAATTATATGGTGATATATTATATTGTATGATATATTATTTATATCTTTATGCATATAAAGGAGATAGCTTTTAAAACATACTAAATAAATAAGGATATTTTCACAACAATTTCTGCATCCATATTTATTTAATAACGCCATTCATTTAATAACTTCCCTCATTTTTAGATGTTATTATGTTTAGTACGCATATTTTTGGATGAAATATTTAGGACAGGGTTTGGATGTTGAAAATATTCGCAAATGTAGACATTTTCAATAAAAACCTAAGGTGTTTCGAAAAATTTCGCTTACAATATGTAATATTTATTTAAATGTGTATATTTATTATTTGTATTCGGTCCGAAGACCTGGCCATCGACCTTCACTGGTCCTTCAGCCTGGATACATACATATGTTTATTGTGTTTTGAGATTTCTTGTTTTTTTTTTTGTAATTTTTTATGTTGTTGTCATTATTGTGATGTTGTGGCTTCTTGTTGTGTGTGAGTGGAGTCTTGTTGTATGTGCGTGTTTTTTGTGAGTTGCGCATTGCGATTGTTGAGTTAAGCCTTTTTGTTGTCGGTGTGGATTAATATTGTGATTTTAAGAGTGTGTGAATTTGTAATGTGAGTTAATAAAGTGATTTTAGTGTGAATTTCTTTAATAATAAATTTACACTAGAGTGGGGTGCCCTCCCCGGGGACTCGAACCCCGTCCGACTGCGTGGTAGACCGAAACCTTACCAACTGAGCTGCCCAGGTGGGCTAAATTTGTATATTTATGCGTCATAACTATAAATTTGGAAGAATGTATTGCATATTGGAAGTATAAATCGTAATCGGTGTTAGCGGTATTCTAAAAATATCAGCAACATTAATGTTTGCTTATGATTGTGGTGCCTTAGCTTTGCATTTATAGATATGGATTTCTTATTGTATATATTTTTTGTCAACTGGAACGCTAGTTCCATGTTTCTTGTTCTTGCTAGGGTCGCTTCTTTGTCAAGAACGTTGTTTGGTTGGGTTATTTTACACAGATACTTGAACTTGTTAACCACCTTAATTTTCCAATATTTTGTTGAGATCTGTCTTGGACCATCCTTCCTACTGGTCATGTATTCTGTCTTCTCATATGATATTTGCAGCCCCGTCATTTCTGCGGTCTCTTTCAGTATATTTATCTGTCTTCTAGCGTATTTCATGTTTTGCGCAAGTATTGGCAGATCGTCCGCAAAAGGTAGTCAGTCAATTTCAAGGTTATCCTTCTGGTATCCTATTTTTATTTTAGGGATTCCTTCCTCTTCCAATCTTTTCCGCCATTCTCCCATTACCTTCTGCGGTACATAGTTAAAGAGCAGTGGGGCCAGCCCATCTCCCTGTCTTCCTCCTTTTTTGACCTCAAAGAGTTCTGAAATCCCTCCCATAAATTATAAACTCTAAAAAAATTATATAAACTCTACACCTCGTAGCTGTGAGCGTTTCTTTAGTGATTGCGATTGATTTGTCATCGGCTCCGAAAGTGTTGAATAGTGTCTCTTTATCTATAGAATCGTATGCCTTTTTAAAGTCCACAAATGTCACGTGTACGTCCTTAGCTCTCAACCTCTTGTATTTTATTATGAGTTCCCCTGAGTTCCAAAAAGAAATTTATACGGAAACCTATCAACAACAGAAAAATAGTTGGTTCCATATTCAACTTCTACTGATATTAGCCATACAATATTTTTCTCTAAATATAACATTGCTATTTCTTGAGGTAGTAATAAATTCTATAGTAATAAATTTTACAAATATAATATGGAACGTAAATATACTACGTTCCATATTATATTTCTAAAATTTTAGCTGACAAGCTACTTATAACATATTTATCATCCTATACATCAATGTATCGAAATTAACGAATTATCAATATTTTAAAATTATAATTTTAATTACAATTTTCCTAGAAAATTATCTGTATCATTTCTGTTTTAAATTTCAGCTATACCATTGGAATGTTCAAAAAAGGATATCAAAAAACTCTCGAAGTAACAGATCTCTACAATCCTCTCAAAGAGGATCGAAGTAAAAGACTTGGTGATCGATTAGAACAGTAAGTTTTTAGACCATTTGACATGTCGCCATATTTAGTCTTTTTTTTTTTAGAAAATGGGAAAATCATTTAAAATCACGTGCAAAAGTAGATAAGAAACCCTCGCTAGCACGTGTTCTTGTAAAGACTTTTTGGCCAGAGTATCTCCTCCTCGGTATAATTCTGGTTTTTATGGATTTGGTGATTCGCCTAGCTCAGCCAATCTTTTTGGGGAACTTACTCCAGTATTTCCGTCCAGACTCCGACATGTCTAAAACGGATGCCATGATGAACGCGGGGATACTGGTAGCCCTAAACGCTGGATCAGCAATCCTTATCAACCAATACATCTTTAGAGCCTTCCACTATGGGATGCGGGTTCGTGCAGCTGTGTGCTCCCTGATTTACCGCAAAGCACTGAAACTAAGTCGGACAGCTTTAGGTGAAACCGCAAGTGGAAAAGTCGTCAATCTTCTTTCAAACGACGTGAGCCGTTTTGATATCGTGTCTGTTTTCGTTCACCACATGTGGGTGTCCCCTCTGAGTACCTGTATTGTTATGTACTTCCTGTG
Organism: Mimaenictus wilsoni; assembly: GCA_027575185.1. NCBI lineage: Eukaryota > Metazoa > Arthropoda > Insecta > Coleoptera > Staphylinidae > Mimaenictus > Mimaenictus wilsoni. Next base: position 8,218 of record JAODAC010042350.1, on the reverse strand, counting down.
GAGGGAGGCTGGTTATGCTGGACTCATCGGAGTTCTTCCTGTTTTCCTTGTGGTACCAATTCAAAGTTATACCGGAAAACTCTCTTCGAAGTTCCGAAGGGAGACAGCATACAAAACTGATGAACGTGTGAGGTTGATGGATGAGATCATCACAGGGATTCAAGTTATCAAGATGTACGCATGGGAGAAGCCTTTTGAGAAGTTAATCAGAATTTCTAGAGTCAATGAATTGAAAAAAGTTACGAAGCTGTCGTATGTTCGAGGATTGTTCATGACTTTCAATTTGGTTACTACTAGAGTGGCGTTGTTCTCCGCCATGTTGACCATGGTCCTTATGGAGACTCCCATAACAGCCACAACCATCTTTGTCTTTATGTCTTACTTCAATATTCTTTCCCAAACGATGTCTGCTATGTTTGTAAGAGGTATCTCCGAAGTAGCAGAGCTTTTCGTTGCTATCAAAAGATTGCAAGAGTTCCTTATGAATGAAGAGTTTGAAGATACCAGCAAGTCTGACAATAACAACGAAGCTAAAGATAAAATGAAGGCCAACAAAGAAGATCGAGCAAATGAAACGAATGCCATTCATTTGAATAATGTCACTGCAAAGTGGGACCGTACCAAATCTGAAAACGCCCTCAATAATATCAATTTGGCTGTAGGAAAAGGCTCATTGGTAGGGATAATTGGCCCTGTAGGATCCGGAAAGTCTTCAATGTTACAGAGTCTCTTGGGAGAGTTAGATATTGTTGGTGGGGAACTTACGATTAATGGAAAGTTGTCGTATGCTTCTCAGGAACCCTGGGTATTTGCTGCCACTATCCGACAGAATATTATCTTCGGGGAGGCGTATAATAAGAAACGATATAATGAGGTGGTTAAGGCATGTGCTCTAGACAAGGATTTCAAACAATTTGAAGATGGAGATAAAACTGTTGTGGGTGATCGAGGAGCTTCTTTGTCGGGAGGTCAGAAGGCTAGGATTAATTTAGCTAGAGCTGTTTATAGACAGGCTGATATCTATTTGATGGATGACCCATTAAGTGCGGTTGATGTCCACGTTGGTCGTCATCTTTACAAAGAGTGTATTGAAGGTTTGTTGAGGCACAAGACAAGAATTTTGGTAACTCATCAGGTCCAACATCTGAAGGGAGCTGAACACTTGGTTATTTTAAATGAAGTAAGTGTCCTCTTGATTTTCTTAACCCTTATAATCTAAATTTACAAATTTTCAATTTTTCAGGGATCTATTGAAACCGAAGGTACCTTCAGAAACATCAGCAACCGGCAAGACGTCCAATATGCCAAACTACTTACTCAGGAAGAAGAATCCGAAGTGGAAGACCCCGAACGGAAAACCATCCGACAATTCTCCAGAAGCAAATCCTTGTCTGTGTCAGTTTCAAGTCTACATAGTGATCTCAGCTATACTCTAGATGAAGAACCTGATGAAAAAGCTCCGGACATGCTAGAAGAATCTTCAAAGGGCAAAATTGATGGCTCCCTCTTCATGAAGTATATGTACGCAGGTGGCAACTGCTGTTTTGTGATGACTGTCTTTGCCCTCTACATAATGGCCCAATTATCTGCTTCGGGGGTGGATTACTTTGTTGGTTTCTGGACCGATATCGAAGAAAAACGACAAGCTGCTGAAAAGTTTAATCTGAATAAGACTGGAACTTTAGCAGCGAGTGAAGTTTTTGTTGCCTATCCAGCTCTATCAACCTATACTTGTCTACATATCTATGTTGGGCTCCTCGTAACGCTATCCATCACGGCCTTAGCAAGATCTATGTTGTTCTATAAACTTGCCATGTTGTGCTCTCAAAAACTCCATGACAATATGTTCAACAGCGTGGTCTATACAACGATGCGCTTTTTTGATACCAATCCAAGTGGAAGGATCCTGAATAGATTCTCAAAGGACATAGGATCTATTGATGAATTACTGCCAAAAGCAGTGCTAGATGCTGGACAGATTATGTTACTTATGGTTGGGTCTTTGGTACTGGTCGCTGTTGTTAACCCTTATCTGTTGATACCACTGGGAGTTATTAGCTTAGTGTTCCAAGGAATGAGAATTGTATTTTTGAGAAGTTCCAAGAATATTAAACGACTTGAGGGTGTCAGTAAGTATTTGATCTTGGTATAGATGTGGTTAAGTGGAATTTACTGAATCAGAATGGTCTTAGGCTTTTATTACAATGATAAAATCTATTATCAGTTATATACAATTGTTTACTATCAACTAGAGTATAAAAAATGAATGGCGAATTAACTAAGCTTTGTTTTAGTGAGGAGTCCTGTTTTTACCCACTTGAATGCAAGTATACAAGGTCTTACCACCATTCGTGCCTATGGAGCTCAGGCGATCCTTACAAAAGAGTTTGATAAGCATCAAGATCTACACACCAGCGCTTGGTTCATGTACATCGCCGCTAGTTCTGCGTTTGGTTTCTATTTAGATGCTCTTTGCTTCATTTTCATTGGATGTGTCACGTTCAGTTTCCTCACATATGCAGAAAGCAAGTCTTTTATTAATATTTATTCTTATATATATTCTAACATGATTGTTTCTGACTACAGATGCACTTGGAGGCGAAGTAGGTCTAGCCATCACCCAAGCAACCGCTTTAACCGGCTTCGTTCAATGGGGAATGCGTCAAAGTGCTGAAGTGACTAACCAGTTAATGTCTGTCGAGCGTGTCCTGGAATACAGCAATCTAGAAGAAGAGAAACAACCTCTGGTCCCTAAAACACCTCCAGCTCAATGGCCCGAATACGGAAAGGTCCAGTTTAAGAAGATGGGTCTGAGATACTCTCCAGAGATGAGTCTCGTTCTGAAGAACCTGAATATTCAAATACAACCCATGGAGAAAGTTGGAATAGTTGGCAGAACGGGAGCAGGAAAGTCTTCGTTGATTGCAGCACTCTTCAGACTTGCCTTCATCGAAGGAGAAATTGAAATCGACGGCGTCGACACCGAAACCATAACTCTACAAGAGCTACGATCAAAGATATCTATCATTCCTCAGGATCCGGTTCTATTCTCGGGTACTCTGAGATACAATCTGGATCCGTTTGAGGAGTATCCTGATGATGTGCTTTACAAAGCTTTGGAAGACGTGAGTTTAAACATTCCTCTTAAAAACTGAAAACTATTTGAAGTTTTACAGGTGGAATTGAAGGACAGTGCCAATATTATCAACAAACTAGAGAATCGTGTAATGGATCGTGGGTCCAATTATAGTGTTGGACAACGCCAACTGATTTGTTTAGCAAGAGCCATCATTCGTAAGAACAAAGTCCTTATGTTGGATGAAGCTACAGCCAACGTTGATCCACAGTAAGTCAAACACGAAATACCACTTTTTTTTACTAAAAAGCTCATTTTCCCTAGAACGGACGCGTTAATTCAGAAGACAATTCGTCATAAATTCGCTAGCTGCACAGTTTTGACAGTAGCTCATCGACTCAACACTATCATGGACTCTGATAAAGTCGTGGTCATGGATCAGGGTACAATAGTCGAGTTTAATCATCCCCATGTATTGTTGGGGAATCCTCAAGGTATCTTCCATCAGATGGTTCAAGGCACAGGAACTCATACGGCTGAACAACTGAAGAAAATTGCAAGGAATTGCTATATTCGAAGTCAGGGAGTCCTTGAAGAGAGTGCATAACTTAAACGACAGAAAATATTTATTTCTCGCAAGTTTCCTAAGTGATTTTTTCTGAATTGTTTTTTTTTTCAATTTATTTTTTTTATTATTTCACCTCAATCTTTCTCTCGAATAGTTTAAGGTTTCTAAAATCGTTCGAATCATCGATATACGAAGAGAAACATATTCATTAATTATATAAAATGAAAACGAGGCAAATTTTTGCTGTTTTTTATACAAATTTACATGATGAATTTATATAAGATACTGACAATGTTACTATTTATTGTGCAGCAAATTTGTAAGATTGTTAACTATTTATGGTGAGATAGTTATAGTTAAGGTACTTAAGGCACCTTGTATTATATACAGTTTATATTAATAAATATATTTTTAAAGAAATATTAATTAATAATAATATCATATGAGAACACAGAATACATGACCAGTAGGTTAGATGCTCCAAGACAGATCTCAACAAAATATGGGAAAATTAATGTGGTTAACAAGTTCAAGCATCTTGGTGAAATAATCCAAGGAAGTGGTGGCCCCGTAGGGAGGATTGTGCTTCAAGGTTTAGATTTTACTTACTAAAATCAGTTGTTATCCCAAAGCCGAATGAGCCATTTCGCTTCGCATCTTTACCTTCATTTACGTGCAACACAGACAGCTGGTAGCTGTCGGCCTGTAATCTTCAGGACGTTCGTCTGCATGTGGACCCAGCGCGTTCACCGCGCTACAAACAGGGCACTCAGAAACATCCACTTTTAATTAAGTCGTAATAACACCGACGATTGGACCCGGCGCTTTCACCGCATCACTAAAAAGGGCTGCCGACGTTGGTTCGCGGCATCAACCAAAAGCACTTGACAAAGAAGTGTACCTAGTAAGAAAGAACAAGGTAAAATGGAACTAGCATTCCTCTTGCCAAAGAATATATACCATAAGAAGTCCATAACTTGATAAAAACTGAACATTGTTTCAAAAATAGAACTTTGCATTATTTTCTAAAATTGAAAATAAAACACAAAAATTTTATATGATTCTTATGGTTCGTATAATAATTTAAAGTACATGAGAGCAGCTTAAAAATGATGCCAAGCAGTATTTATGTTGTTCAGTAGTTTTGTAGTAAGTAAACTTTGAATTTAATAAGAAAAGTTGCGAAACTTTAGGAAGGGAACAATAAATATTTATAAAGTCACAAATTAAACAATTAGTACCTATTTTATTTTCTTGAGAATATCCTTTCATAGGCCATTAATACAGTTTTAAATTACTCATCAAACAATATTAATTTGATTCCGTTATTTCCTAAACAATTAAGTCTAAACTTGATAAAAAATTGGTAGCGCAAGTTTCGAAAATATATCATTACATTATTTTCTAAAATTGCAAATAACACACAAAGTTCTCATACGATTCTTATAGTATGTATATCATTTTAAAGTACATGAGAGCAGCTTAAAAATGATGCCAAGCAGTATTTATGTTGTTCAGTAGTTTTGTAGTAAGTAAACTTTGAATTTTATAAGAAAAGTTGCGAAACTTTTGGAAGGGAACAATAAATATTTATAAAGTTACAAATAAAACAGATAGTATCTATTCGGTTTTCTTGAGGAGTATATCATTCTATAGGTCAACTTTTAATGACAATACATTTTAATATAAAATTATTGTTTCTTTGCAATTCACTATCGTTAAAAGTTCCCTATTAAAAGTTTGAATTTTGTTTTGAGGAGCGCGCATAAAAATAAGTTAAGGAATATGTCGAAACAAAATAGTTAAGTTTTTTGTTATGATAAACTATTAAAATTAAATGAATATGACGTTGTTTTTCGTTATTAGTATTACATAGATTTATCAACGACTAAAAGATATTATCATAAAAATGTTTTAACTAAAATAAAAGCGATAAACCGAATTCTTATCAAGCTCTTTTGATTAGTCTTGATCAATTTCTAAACTTTGAAAAAAGTATTTTCGAAGCTCATAAATCGAAGCACATATATCGTAGTTGTGGATATATAGTATTCTTATATTTCCAAAACTTAGAAAGTTTTTTCTCCGAACATTATTTTTCATTTTGTGTGCACATTTGAAAAAGTTCTACCGAACCGACTTGGCTGAATGATGGTCCATTTTATTGATAATTAAATTCTATTCAATATGACGTCAGTTTTCTAAATTTGTTTGGTATTTTAATTGTTTTTTTTTTTTAATTTAATGGCAAAAATGCTCATTAAATTGAAAACTGTATAAAAATACAATTCAAGATAAGTTTATAAACTTTAAGCAAATATATTTTCTGTGAATTTTTACCCAATCCAAGGCAACGTTTTGATAAATCTCGATTTTTCTTCTATATAAACGCAGAATTTTTTTCTATACATGCAAAGCTAAGACACTACAATATCATTAGTAATCCATATATAAATATAAATCAACCTTTATTGGCATACCCTCTTATCTAACATAACTTCCTTCTTCCATCACACTACATCTATTTACAAACTTAAAAAATATCAAAAGTAACACTCTAAATAAATAGACCATAAATACACCATCATTATTGGATAGACGCCTGCCTCTTCTTCTCTTCTCCTTTACTATCGTGGACACCCTAGAGACCCCCTCTCCCTTCTCTCCTAACCACCCCGCGATCACATTCCCACCCTCTCGTATACTCTCGCCCATTCTTGATTCATTCCCATGCATTCCCCTGCTAAATGCTCCCAAGTATCCTATCCTTCCTCACATAGTACACACTTTCTGAACTCGTCTTCCATCCATACTTTCCATCCTCGCTCTTCCGAACCACACCTTGCACGTGCCAGGGTAACTTTTTCCGTCGCTCCTTTTCCTATGCAGCCAATATATTCCGGTCTCCTCCCCACAGTTTGTACTGCCTGCTACCGTGGGTTATAGGCGCTTCCCTTAATGCACCTAATGTGCCCCTTTACTTCTCGGACTCTCACCCTCATTACCCCTTCTACCGATGCCCCATTCTCCCGTACCTGTTTCACCGCCGTCTCCGAGAAGACAGATGTATGAGGCGGGCGGGTTGCCTCATACATCTTTCTTCTCTCTCGCCCTCAGGCATTCTCCTTCGCACTCAATCCTGTCATCCAAACGTGCCTCACCAAACGCTCTTCTCCCATTCTCAATAGTCTTTTCTCATACCTTATTATTCTACATTTAGCCTCCCATACTATCTTCATTCTTCATTAGTAAACCAGTGGGCCTATATGCCTCAGAATGCCTCACACTAAACACAGCCAGACTGTTAAAGGAGGTAGAAAAAAAAAGAAAGGGAAAAATTATACGAAAAATCCTGGGACCGAAGTATGAAGAGGGAACATGAAAACTGATAAGCAATAGAGAGATCTACACAAGAATAGAAAAAATATCAGACACGATGAGGAAAAGAAGAGTAACCTTTTAAGGACACATCAAAAGAATGAACGAAGGAAGGCTGACAAAGAAACTATTCAATTTCTTCGACAAACCCCCAAAGCTGGGTTTAGCTTGGATCAAAGGGGTCAGGTAAGACATGAAAGAAATGGAAATGGACGGGAGGTGGAGAATATAAAATAATTAAGGGAGAAAATCAGGAGATTCTGGGGGGGGTACCAAAAAAGGAAAAAAGAAGACAGGTGCAAAATGGACAGAAGAAAGAAAGAAAAAAGCATGGAGAAAGAATGAATGAGTACTGGAATAGAAAAATGAGGAGAGAAATATAATCATGGGAAACTATTTCACGTGGTCCATAGTCGGTCAAAATCGAAAAAACATAGTAGTAGATAAACATTTATCTATCCTATCTAGATTCCTAAATAGTATCCATTTTAGTAAACTTGCACCGTGTAACAAAACGGCTCTCGTAAAATTTTAATTAATTTAGATCATATAAACAACATATGTAATGGAGAAGAGGTACTCTTGATTTTAATTTTAATTTTATGGATATCTCTAATAATATTCTTTTCTCGGATTTTTTACTAACTTCACAGCGCATACGGAAACAAAGCGAAATCACCAAAATTAAATAAAATGCACTATAATAATATAATTACGCCCACCTGGGCAGCATAGTCGGTAAGGTTTCGGTCTACCACGCAGTCGGACGGGGTTCGAGTCCCCAGGGTCGACTCCCACATGTGAATTAATTTATTAATTAATTCACAAAAATTTATTAACACAAAAATCCACACAATCAAATCCACACTACAAAATCACAACAGTTAAAAATCACACATCAAAATCGCATCAATCGCAATATGCGCATCCCACTACAGTTAGAACAAAGCAAAAACCATGAGTCAATCACACAACACTCAACAAGGAACCAACACAACAATACCACACAAAAATCAACAATAACAACAACATAATAGTATCATGTATATAGTTACGTCATGAGTTACGTCATGATCCACAACGCAACCACCACCATCCTACCTGCGCACGATGCACTAAGCAACCATCACCACCTCTGCTGCCAATTGATGTGAAGCGCATGTCCAACTCTAAAGTGTGCGCAAGAGGGGACTTAT
>JAODAC010042339.1:0-11577 GCA_027575185.1 Mimaenictus wilsoni | reverse complement strand
TCGAAGAAAGTCACACGCCACAATACTTTACATAACATAAAGTGCAAGAAATTACATTGCATGATCACAAACGCCACGTAAAAACGGTTGACATTGGAATGAGGAGGCTAACCTATGGACTCTAAAGTCCATAGTTTACGACCATCGGTAATTTTCGTATGATTCGTTTATGCTCGCGATTTCGGTAAGCGCCGATGCTGCCACAATCGTCGGCAGGATGCGGCCGTACCGCCACTTCTTCTCATAGACCTTCCCCCTCACCATTTCTCCACACCCCCTGGAGCTTCCTGTGCGATAAGTTTTGTAAATAACTTCAGTTTTAATCCAGTATTGCATCGAGTAAGTATGTTTTAACCTCTCCAGTCAACGTATCTCGAACCTAGTTTTTGTGTTTCTTCGTGTTTATTACGCTAGAAAATTCGACAAAGTCTTTTGGATAGGGCCCCGCAACCTTACAAATCTCGGGGTAATAATTTTAAACCAAGCCGCCACGGCACATTTCCACTAAAACATTTCATCATCATCTTCCAGGTTCTATAGCGTTTTATGCCTTCTGGTTCCCTCCTTCCAGATTTCACGGTTAATGCAGTCTTCCTCAGTAAGTTGTCGTTCGGACATATACTTCTGTATTCCTTGTAGCCATGAACGTTTCGGCCTACCTCTTTTTCTGTTTTCTCGTGGTGTCCAATTCTTTATTCGCTTAGGGAGCCTTTCTTCGCCCATTCTCTCAACGTGCCCGTACCATTCTAGTTGCCTTCTTTCGACCTCGATGACTATGTCGGTGTTCACTCCCATCATTTCTCTTATTGTTTTGTTTGGTACTCGTTCCCATCTAGATTTGCGGGCTGATCTTCTCCAGAAGTCCATTTCGAGCGTCCTAAGTTTGTCTTCGGATTTTTTGGTGATTTGCCAAGCTTCACTTCCATATAGGTCAATGCTCTGTAATATGGTGTTAAAGAGACGCTGCTAAAATATTTAATAATTAAGTAATAGCGACTACTTTCCAATGAATATTGCTTTCAATATTGCTATACTCTGATTTAAGTATTTACTTTGAATTCTTCGTTACACATATTTAAGATTTTATTTATTTCAAATGAGTTATCAAATACTTACTTTAACTTTTCAAAACCGAAACCGCAATTTGGAACCGCACAACCGCTCTGAAGTTAACTACAAAACTTAGCTATAAGAGTTTGTTAGCGTTTCTTATGGGAGATCAGTTTTTTAATGTGGCACCAGTGATATATGTATGTTACTTACAATTAGATCAACTGGGTCAATACAAACATGCAAGTCCGCAATCTTTGATCCGCTCCATAGGCCGCGAAGAAAATCGCAAAAATCGCGGAAATATGTGTATAAGGTTATTGCTTTGCAGTTAGCAGGTGCTTCACTTTTCTAGTTTCCTAGTAAACCGGACATTTATGTCACCTTGTGGACACTCTCCTGTTTGTTTTATCATAGTTCTAAATTTGCTATCAATGCATGGTCGTTTTAGGTTAGATCTTCTCTATTTTCATCCCCTTCAAGCTTAGAGAGTTAATGTCTAGCGTTGCCTGGCCAATGTGTTTAAAAGTATTTCTTTGAAGCCGATTCCCGTTTTAAATTCGTTAGTAAGACAAGGCTAAGCTCTGGCACGCTGCGTGCTATAAGCACTTTTAAGAGAGTACGAGAAGCGTGTGTTCGAAATACGTATACCGCTGCAATATGCGTGAGAGATGTAAGGTAAACAGACAGGCGGCGTAACGCGTTACGTTACAAAGCGGTTTACCCATCAATAAAAAGTTATCACTTCAAAAACACCATAGTAACAAATTCTTCTGAAGGTTGGAATAATAATTAACATTTGAGTTCTCATTGTTCAGCTGTAGCAAACTTGGAAAAGCTTTCATAAAAGAGTTTAACTGATTTTTTATATATAATCAGTACTTCGTGTACTAACCAATATATTACAATTAAGTTCTTTTATGTTTAATTCGTTGAATTATTTTACAAATCAGATATGAAATTATACACGAGTGGCAAATTTGAAGGTTTGCGAAATTTCGCGTTGATGTGAAATGAGTAGAATTTCCATGACACGCTCGTCGAAACTCTATTCCAACTATTGCGAATATGTATGCCTTATTGCACAATTGTGGTTCTTTCCCGCACATCGTATGTGTCTACCTTGCGAGAGCGGTGGCGGTGACCAACCATTTCATGGACTTCTGTGCCGCGCCTAAATTGCGTTTTCGTTTCAGTAGCGCTCGAACATGCGGTCGGCAATCGTGTGCGGACTACTAGTGCGGCAGCGCGCAATTGGAGTTCATTCGCCGTCGCCGGTCCGCACGTAACTGGGTGGGGAACACGGACATCGGTTGTCGGCGTTGGCACCGGAACCGGGAAACGGGAAGTGGCGAAGTTCTTCGGTAAGTTTGGTAATTTGAATTGCAATTTCCAACGAACGTCGCATCGCGTTCGGGCGTGCGTTGTTACTCATGAAAATCAGCCATCCCACCGACTGTGCCGGAATTTCATCGCCTTTCGCTCACAATTTGTGCGTTTATTAGTCTTGTTTGTTGGTACTGTGTATGTGACTCCTAATTGAATGAGAATTGTTTTAAGTAGGATATAATTATCTCAGTCCCAACAGGCAGTTAATTCAAACTTGTAATGTTTTAAGAATGATAAAATGTAGTGAGAAAATAAATGGACCTTCCTTTTTTTCATTTAATGTACTTCGTTATTTAGTATCTTTATTTATATATCAATGATTATTCGTTATCTTAATATGTCATTAGGCTCGTGCCTAGGGTCCGTGGTAAAGAAGGGGCTCCCGTCCCAAACAGTAGGGTCCTTCATTGGGGTAAATTAGACCTACGGCATGGACAGACGTGGCTGGTGGGGACGCCATCTTGGCTTAAGCTTCTGGTGCGTAGAGGTATATAAACCATTTTTGTTAATTTTAAATGTGTTCATCTTAAACATTAGTTAAGTGAGCGAACAAGTAAGACCTTCATACCGGGTTTAAATATTGATAATAAAACCGCGACTACCGCGTAGCTGTCCTAATAGTGCCTTGGCTTCTTTCAGCCTATTGCTTTACTCCGTCCATTCCATTGCTGTTCTTAGATCTGGCGACGTTTTAATCGAATCGATTACAATCAGGGACTTACGATACTTTCGACATACAATCAACAAACAATCATTCAAAATAACAATATGATGGGAATAGTGCGTTCAAGTCTAGCAACAAAACAGGTTAAAATATCTCATATAATATTTGAGAAAAAAACAGTTAGGTTTATATTTAGCTTGTGTGTGAATCCAGAAATTGAAATAAATCCAGTTTAGATTACAGACTGTATACTATGCGAATAATGAAATTATAATAATTATGTAGTTTTAAAAAGATGTTTTATAGCGTTTTCATAACTAAAATAGTATTTATTCAACTAATTGTAAATGAAATTTTATAATAGATAATTAATTAATTAATTTAATTAAAAATTAAATATGTGTCAAGTGTATTAAAATATCAATCAAAACTGATTATATAAAGTTTAAAACTTGTTTTAATCTAGAATGCACAAACAAGTAATTATTGCAAACTGAAATTCGGATTGACTGAATTTCAGTTTGCAATAATTACTTGTTTGATTTCAGGCTAAACGATGTTTTCGCCAGCCCAGATCACAAAATAAAAATGTGTTAATAACATTTCCAGCAATTTCATTAATAATTCGATGAAAGGGCTATTTCGTTGTTAGTTATTAGGTACATAATTCTACAGTTATGTATACGTCATCATATTTTGATTATAGCCTTTAATCATATGCTTGCAAAATTGTATTACATGCTCATGGGAACACAATTTTAGTCATGTTAGTTATATGTAATTGTTGATGGATGAAATGAGACGGGCAGCATTAAAGAAAGGGCAAATTACACTTCAGGAAAAATTAAAAGTAAACACCAACAAATGCTCGTATAAAGCAGAATTCAAAATCAAAAAGGTGAAAATGTTTTAATATATAGGAAAAAGGATCAGTGACAGAATGTATCGGAAACAGTGCGTATAACCCATGATACGGCCTAATCCAAACAATAGCACGGAGACCCGCCTATACTGATAAAAAGAACATGACCGCAGATGAGAAAAGGATTATGGCCAGAGCAAGATGTGGAACTGAAGAGCTGGGGAGAAGGGTATGGAGTATGGGGTATGAGTACATGAGGTGTGTGTGTGTGTGTATGTGTGTGTATGTGTGTGTGTATGTGTGTGTGTAGGAGCGGTGTTGATTCTTGGGATCATCTGGCTGTATGTGAGGGGGTGTTGAATGGTTTGGGAAGCACGAGTGGGAATGTAAGAGAGTGGTTGAGAGAGGGAGAGTGTGACAATAGTGAGGCAAATTATACAGGAGAAAGGGAAGCGGTGGAGAGGTATGACTCAATAGAGTGTAAATATTAGTAGTAAGTTATTGTTGATTTTTTTTTTTATATAATGTAAATGTCTAGTTTAGAGGCTAAGAGGGAAAGATGTGGGGAAAAATTATCTCCCCATAAGCAAACAGACTCATGTATTCTGCAGAAACAAGGTATACATGAGTATTGGACCGAATACGGTGTAGTGAGATTACGTAAGAACTTGAGGTGAAAAATGTGATAAGGTATCAAGGAACAGAAGACCTGAACAGAATGGAGGCAAAAAAGAACGACGCACGACCATGAACCACCCACGGAAGACCAACGAAATCATTGTTTCCAGGTTTCCACATCCAAGGAAGTGGCAATAAGAAGAAACAAGGAAATCCTTATAAGAAGAAGAAGAATTTTGCATTTCGCTTTCATTCGATGAAACTTTAATCTCAACACTTTACAACTTAATTTCCAGCATGTCAATTAAACCCCAGTTGCTCCCTAATAATATATGCGAAAAAAATTAATGCAACATTTGAGTGTTCACTGTCTGGAATGAATTCTGCTAAAAATATGCATTATATTTAATTGATATGCATATTTATCTGGTATGCATTTATCTGATAATCATATTAATGAATAGGCAGACTATAAAAAGTGGGATATTATTTTATAGTAGTGATTAACCTGGGGCTTGTTTCTTTTTTTAGTTAAACAAACCGAATCGCGAGTCTATATAATTAACTATTAGCTAGACTAACGATGGTAGATGATCATTAGTGCCGGATGAATTACGCCGAGTTTGCGTTGATTTAGCCGGCGTCGCGACTGCTGTCCGGCTTGTTGCGCACCGATGACACTGTCGAGTGCCAGGGGTAGTTGATTCCTGCATTGTTATATGTCCTGCATTGTTGTGGCTCGCATAATGCACAATTTGCAGTATCAGTAAATTAATGCTATTATAATCGTTGAGGATCACTATCGGGCAAATATTGAGTGGAGTAAATAGTGGGAAGTACAAAATGTATCAGCTTCTCAAAATGTTGAAATATATTTTTGTTAAATAAATAATACAAAATAAAAAAAATCCTAAAGATTTGGAATCGAAAGTTTATGTCAAATATATATTGATAAAGAGAAAATAAGGCTTTAATTGTGTGACATTTTGTACATAGCACAGTGGTTCATTTGACAAAAAAGCTGGATCATAGAGAGTTCAATTTTTCAGAATTCATTCGTGGCATTATTACATATGCATGATAAACATGTAATTTTTATCGCGTCCTTGGACATGCCATCATGTTCTTGGAGCTGTATCTTTCATTTTTCCCCTATGAATATTGTTTTTTTACCACACCATTTATTTATTTAAATCATTTTGTTTATATTTGGCAAGGGATAACAATATGCGACCTGTAGAACATGGTCAAATTTCATGTTTTCTTTTTATAATGCTCTATTTATTTTGATAAGATTATTTGAGTGGGTTGTGCTATTCATTGCAGGATGGCAATAATTTTATTTTATTTAGTGCATCCCATAGCTGCTATTTGACTTCGGGACAAATTTCACAGACCTCCGGAACATATGTTTTTAAATCGTTTTTCACGTTGCTACATGTCCAATTATAAAAAAATAGTGTAAAACCCCTTTTCCGTGCAAAATGCAGAAGACTGCAGGATGAGTCTCACATTATCTAATAAAGTACATGTCATAGTATAATGATGCCAAGGGACCACTTTCTAAGTACACTGGAACACGTTTTTTTTCCTGTTTAACTTTGTTTTATTTTATTTACCCAAGACATGCCATTTTCGAATTTTGGCAGAACATTGCAGGGTAAGGCTGATTTTATCTTGCTTTATTCATCTTTCTGGATGTCTCTGCAAAGCCAAATCTTCGGGAACAATTGTTAATTTTACTTCTTTTTCGCTTTGTATCGAAATCTGTAATATAGTGATTCCAGCACAATTTTAGCACGGTAAGACCACTTATTTCAATATGAGAGATGTCCAATTCCATTAAGTGGTAGGTACCTAGGTACCTCGTCCCATGACCACCGGATCACGAATTTCATCACACATCATGTTCCGGTGGTTATAAACAAAATGATTTAAATAATTAAATGGTATGGTAAAAAACAATATTCATAGGGAAAAATGAAAGATGCAGCTCCAAGAACATGATGGCATGTCCAGGGACGCGATAAAAATTACATGTTTACCATGCATATGTAATAAAATAATGCCACGAATGAACTCTGAAAATTTGAACTCTCTAAGACCAAAATGAAGCATTATATCCAGTTTTTTTGAAAAATGAACCACTGTGCGTCGGCGTCTCCACCAAATGTCGCGTACCGTGTGTGCGCTTTCTCACACGGGGGTTTCTAAGGGACTCGCTTGGCTTTTTGCTACTCTCGCTCGACATACTACCGCGTTATACTTATAAATGGTACTTACCATTTATCGATGGACATCTCTGGACCGTACGAGGACAATTCAGAGATCGTGGATGATTTCTCTGCTCGTTGGCTGAACATGGCTCTTCAAACTAAACAAACTAAACCTTCTCGTGCTGATACTTCATTCGTGCGGGCTAGCTAGGCTGTGGGGTGCAAGAATATAGGGATGGCTTCAAGGTGATGAACACTCACATAACACGCGAATAGTTTTAACATAACAATATATTGATTTAACACAAGAACCTCTTATACACTTGGATATTTTGAGCTAAAAGCTAAAAGTAGTAGTTGGCATTCATCTTTTACACCATTTTACATTTTACCACCAATAGACTTCATGAAATAAATAAGTAAAACAAAAATATAATCGATAACAATAAGACAAAATAAAGTAAATAAAATACATGTGCAACTATCATGATTTTTGAAAATACTCAGGGTTTCGGAAACTCTACATATGCTTCGCCATCCGTGGTATTTCATCCCTCCCTCCCTATTTTGTTATCCCTCTCCTCCGTTTCCATGTCTCCTTCACAATTTGCCTCAGTATTGTGACACTCTCCCCTCCCTCTCCCAACCACTCCCTTACCTTCCCTCTCTTACATCCCAAATCATTCACCCCTTCGCAGACACACAGATGTTCCCAGGTATCCACCCCACCTCGACATAACACACATTCCATATATTCGTTCCCTATCCACACCTTTCTTCCTTGTTCCTCACTCCCACACCTTGCCCTGGTCATAACCCGTTTGTCGTCGGCGCTCATTCTTAGCTTGGCGATATATAATTTGGCTTCTGCCCGTAGCTACCTGTAGCTAAAAGTATACCTTTCAATTCCAAAAAGCTTCGATACTTTCTGAAATTGCGACGCCCCTAGTGCATAAAGATTAAGACGTATTCTGCTCTAAATTAACATAAGACTTGTCAATCGCAGTTATTTAAGAATAGTAAATATCTTCATATTGATTAGATCCTGACAAATTTCTGCACATTCGTTATCAAAACCATTTAGGTGATGCTGGAATATATCAATCTAAACGCGATGAATGTGGATATGGATCATAATCATGTATTGTTTAGGTATTACGTCGATGAATACTAATTCGCTTATTGTTTATCTTCATTTGAGCCCGAAACAGAGGCAATTGCATTAAACCATCGTGTTTACAGCATGAATTGCATCTAATATATTATGCAATCAACTCAATACTAATAACAATCAATCAAATTTGCCATAAATGTACAGATATAATTACTTCTATCAACAGAATAAATTAACTTTCTATTATTATTATTATTATTATCATCGAAGTTTGAATGATTCTCTACATTTAAAAATTAATTCGTCTTTTATGACAATTAAAATGTCAAGAGCAGAAGGTAGAATAAGTAGTCTACGGCATCTAGGCACTTTTTGTTAGGGCCACTATACGTTAGAGTTGGGATAGGAGTATGGAAATTTGAAAATTAACGTGAGGCAGCAACATTTTGAAGTTTGAAGCGTGGGTCACCCTTGTGTCAAGAGGATAAGGTGCTTCATATGTGCCCGTGGACCCGCGTTTAGTTTCCTGTACTATATGTGTATTGTATATTGCTGGAGGGCTATCAATATTGATGTCCCTAAGCATGGATATGAATTATGTTTATTTGATAATTAAACTAAAGAAAAAGAGAAAAAAACTGCAAAAAAAGTGCACCAAAAATCGATCGCTCAATAACCTAAACGGGAAAGGAAGGGCAACACGTGCTTTGGAGGAATCAGTACAACCAAAAATACTAGAGTACGTTTGTTGGAAACATGCAAGAGGAAAAGAACTATAAAGCAATGAAATTTTCCAAATAAGCACATTCAATTATAATGCCAATTTCAAACTAGTTCAAACAATTTTTTATACTCTAATTGAAAGTTAACCAAAACTACAATAACCTAGTTTAACTCTACTTATTATATAGATATGTAGGCGTAAGGATGCATTATTTATATGAACTCTACGTAAGCGTGAAAGGTTGATGGACGTGTGCCTATAATTAGAAAATTAAATTTGCAGATTTAATTATCCGATGTTAGCCGGACAAAGTGCAGCAGCACTGCGTTTCCATCGCTTAGCCCTAAATAAATAAGAATAAAACGGAATAGTTGCGTGTTGCACTTGTCGCCCACGATAGAGCATGAAAAATTAAGGGCCGGGGAAGCGAGTGCAACTCAACAGCACGTGAAATGAAAAAATCATAAGTGATTACATATATTGCACGTGGCTACCTACAATGTATATAATGTAAGCCACAAACGAGGTAGCAGTTTCCCGAAGGAAAGTAATTACAGCGAGCATGCAACCGTGAAATTTCAAGACCCATATGGAACACCAATAAAATGTCATATAAATGTATTTTAAAGAGCCAGTAAAAACATTCTCAATCTTCGTAGAAACGAACATGGTTCACATTAACGTAATCGGACTAAAATCTTTAGAATTGCTCAATAAAACTAATTGGAAAGATGGGATTTATATAATTGAAAATAGTTGATAGGCATTGATATGATTTATTTTATTATTTATTATCATCCCTTCTATTCAGACTCCTTTAGAATACTGTTTATGATTTTTATATCAAAAATCATAAATGATTTTTATAAATAAATCATAGATGATGTAACGCTATTGATATTTGGTATAAATTATACTCAGATTGTTAATAATTGTTTAACGTGAAACATGTGTATTTTAAGGTTTCATTACTGCAAGTTTGTGCGAATGTCTTGAAGAGCAGTTCAGAAACGTGAATCATCACACTTTTGCAAGCGAATATCGCTTGGAATTTGCAATTTGTGTCGTTTTAATTGCGTCCTTAATTGCAACAATTGTTGCAGTAATTCAATGCGTACTTGATAGTTTCGATTGGCAACGAACATTGTGACAATCTTCATACATAGTATTCGATATGCGTGACTTTTAATACATATTAAGGCATGGAGTGTTATGGATCTTCGAGATTGATAGAAAAAACAAGGAAAATGTATTTGCGAGCCCACCTGGGCAGCCTAGTGGTAGCATCTTCGCTTACCAGGTAGGAGTACGGGGTTCGATTCTCCGAGGTGGGCAATCCACCGGGTGAATATTATTCACCCACAACTTACCACAAACACTTGCAACACTAAAAAAAAAACATTCAACACTCAACATTCTACCCACAACATTCAACACACAACTACTACTACACAACAACGACTACATAACAACGACTACACAACAAACAACACAAATTGTAACATACAAATATATATGTACAATCACGGCGGAAAAACCGTTAGGGTTGATAGCCATTAAAATATATACATTATTTTTTTTGTATTTGCGACAGAAAATGAAATACAATTAGTATCACAAAGATTCCATTGTAGAACAATATTTAATTCGGTTTAAGATTTTCTAGTAGAGAACATGTTGCCAAATATATTTTTTGTAATTCAATCAAGTCTTGCTTTATTCTAAATAATAGGACGTAAGTCAGTAATTCAATAATAATTTTCAGAAATGAGCCCTTGCTTTTTTTTTCAAAATTCTTCTTAATTAAAGTGAATTGAGATAACTTACTTATGTGACTTATGACGAATGGGAAATCTTGGAGCAGGAACAAACGTGGGTCATTAAAGATCTGATGCGACTCGAGAAGTCCACGCCACGATATTTATCCCTCCAAGAAGCAGGGAGAATGTCGATAAAATGGGAGAGTACATGGAGAATTGCAAGGTATGCGGAATGTCTGCACAGAATGGTGGACGATAGACTGGTTAAGAATGTTTCGGTATGGTGGGCAAGGAAATCTGGGTGTGAATGGATGAAAGGGAGGAAGAAATCGTATGAGGCTCTAGGCTATTCAGGAGAAGAAGTTGACCGTATGCTCTGCGCAGGTTCACTGGAGATACATGTTTGCAGGAGGCAAGCAGAGATAGAAGAACAAGAAAGATAAGGTAAAATTAGTGAGAGTACCTATAACCCTGTATATCGTGGTATCCAAACAATTGGCTGACGACCAGAGTATATAGGAAGCAATCAAATAAGTGTGGAAGAAAAAATACTAGTTGCTAGATACGGGTCTGAGGAGTGGGAGAGAAAAGTATGGATGGGGGAACAGTATGTTAAGTGCATATTTTGTGGAATGGGCCAGGATACGTAGGACCATATGGCGAATGAATGTATAGGGTTGCAAAGGGAATGAGCGCAGGAGGTTGGGAATGCGAGCAAGGTTGGTTGAAAGAGAATGGTAGGGGGTGGCAACATTAAAGGACCTGACGAAAAGAAAGCAGTAGCTGAGGAAGACGGCGGTGCTTGAAGAAGAAGAAGGGGGCAACCCCATAGGACGGGGTCGAGAAGTAATGTAGTATTTTTTTCTGTTTCTCATTAAGTTGGTTTTGTTATTGTTTTCATTTAATTTAATAAGTTTA
The DNA here is from genome assembly GCA_027575185.1 of Mimaenictus wilsoni. NCBI lineage: Eukaryota > Metazoa > Arthropoda > Insecta > Coleoptera > Staphylinidae > Mimaenictus > Mimaenictus wilsoni. Next base: position 262 of record JAODAC010042339.1, on the reverse strand, counting down.
ATGTTTTGTTATATTTGAAAGTGTAATGTTTAATTGAACTATGAAAGGTACGATGAAATGCCAATAAAGGTTACTTACTACTTACGTGACTTAAGTCAAATGATTTCATTCTAGTGACTGAACTTAAGTAAATTGATATATTTGAAAGTCTTCTGTCACTTGTTGATAGGACATGTTGAATAAAGTTTTTGATGAGTAAAACACTTTTTTCACAGTTCTACAAATATAATTTATTTTTGTACAATGTACATTTCGGCTTTCG